>JAYJMH010028855.1:0-17550 GCA_036873815.1 Phacellophora camtschatica
CACTAGGAAAGAATATGGAAATACGAATTCCATCAGTATCAAGCCTGATCAAAAGAAGAGCTTGTTCAATAGTATTCTATTGTCTAAACAATAACATTTTTGAGCTGTTTGAAAATTATTTTGAGAAAATGGACCACAAGTATGCAACACGAAACAATCAGAAGTCAGTGAAATTACCGAAAGTGAGGCTTGAGACTGGAAGCAAGGGTTTTTATTTTTTTATCCCCCGAAGTTAGGAGCGTAAAATATAGAACTCTTTTTAGGAAAGCACTAGAAGAACATTGTAAATAGGCATAAAATATATTTTTAATCATCTTAATGACTGTAAATTTGAAATTTTGTAAGATTTTATTTTTGATTTAACTTTAGAAACACGACTCTAGTGATTGCACTGATAGATTATCCTGTATAAAAATTCGATTTATTATATTATTATTATATTATGATTAGTAAACTGAAAAGCTAGTTTTAAACAGGTTTATGTAGCAAAGTAGATCTTCTGGTTTGCACGTGCACGTGCCCGCGCATCATTTGTGCACATGGCCGCGTTGTTGACGCGGAATTTTCCGCGTATATTTTATTACTGCTTCTGCTAAGCAATTTTGTATTTCCTTAAAACTGAATTAACTCAATGCAAAATGAAGCTATAATTCATTTCGCCACAACAATTTCCGTGTCAATAACCAACGATGATTTATAAAAGTTTTCAAACAAAATTTTCTGCTGATTCGAAATGATAATTTATGTTGGTTTCTTTACAGGCACTTTTCATTGCAAATGGCCCGGTATTTAAACGTGGAATAGTAGCAGAAAAGTTTTCAAACATTGAAATCTACAATTTAATCGCAGGTATATACCCTTAAAGGAGTTAAAGAAACTCTTTCTTTTGCTTGTACTCATCTAAGAATTAAAATTTTGTGGAATTTACGCAGACATTTAAATGTAAGAAACACTTACAGGGGTGTATCAAGCAATTCTTGCTTGGGGAGCACAACTCTCGAGAAGGCACATTTTCATATAGCATAGAACATCTTGTAACACTCTTAGACCTCATTACATTTCAAATTGAAAAAATCATCCAGCATTTTTGTATCATCATTATCAATGCTAGCAATTAAATATGAAAATTGTTGGATATTTCAATTTTTTACACTGGGTTTACATGAAATGCCCCTGTATTTACCTTGATTATTGTCTGTTTCAGAGATACTGAAGGTAACGCCAGCTCCTAACAATGGCACATTTGGGAGTTTGTCACATTTGCTTGTTGACGGTTTGAAAAATTATTCCTTCCCTGTAACGCAGAGTCGATCAAAATCCGATGACTTTTCTGACTGCAACTTTCCGAAGAACATTTCGTCAGCAGTTAGCGATTGTTCTTATTGCATTTGTCCGTATTGTGACGTAAGTAGAGTTCGTTTTGTATGCGTTATACACGGGACCGGTTCCATTGGAAACCGATTTGAAATGTTCTTCTTTGACTTGCTTTCATAGTTCACACCTTTTCACAGCTCTTTTTATTCGTATCATCATATTCATATATTCTCATTTGAAATGGCAGAAAAGGGAAGAAATGTAGAGAAGAAAATATAGACGAGGAGACTACACTTTTGCTGCAGGTAGTTTTGGCATATTAAATGACTAAAATATCAAGGAAAGGACTGGAAAACAATAAAATCAATCTACAACGATATAATACCACACTGCTGAATAATTTTGGCATCTAAGATCGTGGTTCAATTATGAAACAGCCTCAAAACGATAGTTTTTAATAAGCCTCGTTTTCTATCCGTACCCGTTTGGAACTATTCCATCCGTTTACACGAGAACCTTTGCGGAATTGCGGAACGGTTCTATATGGAAATATTTTCCAGGTGGACCCGTTTGGGTACGTTTGCGGTCATCTATTGTTGTTGTCCGTATTTTCTATCTATTGTTCCTTTGCGTGCTATAGGGAGGGGGAGGGGTAAATATAGTAACATTATGAATGCACCCTTTACCTCTCCTCCTTCCCCTTCTTGCGTATGTACTAAATTGATGACGTCAAATGATAAAATAAACGTAAATATTTCTACTGTCAAAACAAACTCTTTAAAATTGCGTGATCAGTGAAAATAAGAACAACATATGGACGTGTGGGCATCGGCAATAATTTGTCCAAAAGTCAATATAAAATTTGAATGCGCTTCATCTAATTTTGTTCAAATATTTTAAATGAAATTTATAAATAAGTATTTTGCTTTACAGAGAGAAATATTGGCAAATATTACGCAGTTTAGAGAAAATTTAAACCTTTCACTCAAACAAAGTAAGTTATTTAATTTTCAAACCTTTTACAAAGAAAGTTCTTGTCAAATTGGTTGCTTTGCTGCAATGCCTTCCGTGAAGGGGGGCAAACTTCCCCAGAACCTGAACATATAAAGAGCCTCAAAATTGTATATAACCGTTTTCATCTCTTCCTCTGGGACATAGGGCGTGATACCATTTTTAGCCAAAGTAAATGGCGTGGTTCGAAAAAGACTTTCCTTTTATAAAGAATGTTTATAAATTTTGACCCATGTTCAATAAACATTTTGTTCACAAAATCCACATATGGGTGGCACATACCAACGAGAAAGAGTTAATCCACCGGGACTTCCAGTCAAAGAAATGTAGCAGTTATCTTTCAGAGCTGTAATTTATTTTTATTTTTATTTTGGTAGCACAATACTCGCAGCAATTACACTCTCCATGGGGAATTCCAAAGTATGGTGCTGGCAGTGGAGGCTGCATTCTCACACAAAAACATTACGTTATTGGATATAGCAACTACCTGCATATACCACTCTGGGTTGCTTACAAATTGACTGCAAAGGTTAGATTATGCTTCGATTTTTTTTTTCAAATTTAATTCAAATTTAATTCAAATTTATTTCTGATACAACCCAACAAAATGAATTTGGAAATTTTTAGTCCTAAATAATTCAGATGATGTACTTGTTGGAGTGTTTCTCCCATTACAGTTGAAAGAATGTTGTAATGTTTGGTTTAGAAGGTTCGAAAAGACAATTTGCAGTATTTACCATCAGTTGATTTCCTTTTAGCCCTGTGCCAAGATATTTTTTAGCTCAGACAATCTTCTTGGAACAAAGGTTTAAGCTTGTATGAGAGTCGAAGATGTTGATATCATCAGCAAATAATTGGAAAAAATGGAAATGTCATTTACAATAGAGAGTAAGAAGTATAGGACCCAGAACAGAGCCTTGTGGCACACCTTTAATAATGAATGATATAGATTTAATTTCTGTAAACCAGTTATATGTATTGTTAAGTATTTATTTAATTTACAAGGAATTTTAAGACATTTGTATGTTCGGTCTATCAAGAATAAAAGCTTACGATGTTGAGATTTTTTGGCTTCAGTTTTATAGATAGAAACTATCTTTACTTAAACTATAACTATCTGCAAATTGATAATAATGTTTGGGCAAGAACAAATTAGCCTTTTTTCTTGTTTTTATAAATAGACTATATGTATGCATCATGAAATTTTGCAAACAAACGAATAGGTAGGTTAAAAGGATACCAAATGATACCACATAGACAATTTAATTTGGACAAAACATTAACAAATTGTACAACACACAATATAACTCATATACATGTTACAAATGTAATCTTAATTAAAACGAATTACAAACTGAAATTAAAAATTTAAAGAAAACGTTTTCAACAATTTTGATTTCAATTAACGCTTTTATTTCTTGTCGCACTTTCTAATTCAAGTTTTCAATTTTAGCAACTGAGCGTAAATGTTCTAAGAAAGAATTGTTTTCGGCGGGACTTACGTTTATCTTCGAGTCAGTCATCGTTTTGTTCGAGTTATTCAAGATCAAATTTTGATCGTGGCCATTTAGCTCCAAACGGTAGGTTGTTTTTTACCCTGAGGCGTTGCGAGCATGTTTAGCTTGAGGTTTCAAAGTAGACGGTTCATTTTTTACTGTGATAATTCCTGATCCCCAAAAATTTCCCGTTGGAGAATCTTACCCCAAGAAATGCTTTTGCGATATTTTGGGTTGTCTGCCTTTTTCGTGACAAACCGTTAAGAAAATTTCAGCTCAAGCGTGACAGCCCGTTACATGGGGGGGGGGGTTAGGGGGTCAAAATGTTCATTTTTTCCGTTACGTACTTTTTGATCCCTTAAAGCTTATTGGAAATCATTTACAATAATAGAAGTGTATTGGTATGACTTTTTTGTCACATTATTGGCAGAATACTTCAAGCTTATCTTCATAAAATTTTCCAAAATCTTAAGAGGCAAAGCAGGCTTACTTTCAAATGCCGGTTTCTCAGCTACTAACAACTAATTAGCCTTACTCTGTGTTTTCAGGTGATTTTAACTTCGATCGTTTTGCTGAACAGGACACTTATATGCTGAGTAACATTGCACCACAGAGCAGATATTTCAATAGAAATCCAGGTATGTGCTAGACTTGCTCCAAGTCTATTTCGTGCCAAATCACAAATTTGTATTTCGCACTCAATATATCGAGGGAATGCCATATCGAGGGAATGCTATGAAAGTACTCAGCGAAATATTTGCAGGTATGTGCGAACATAGGCTTAAAATATTTGATTGCTTGATCACAACTGTTTTCTCCTAACCGAATTGAATTTTCGTAGATTGATCTAAACGTCTTGGTTCATGTCTGTTCATTGGTGATTTTTCATATTGCGAAAAACATAGAAGTTAAAGTGAAGGAAGTTAAAGTGAAGGAAGTGAAGAGACTAAATTTTTTGTTTCTTGCCATACGAAAGAGTCAAAATCAACAGATAGGAACAAAAGTATTTAGATTAATTTACAACAAAAAATATTTTTAGAAAATCTTCAAAAACAGAGCGTCCAATTCATTTTTTGAAGCCACCTGAAAAGTTTAAGTTATCCGTCTTTATCAGTTCCGAAATGACTTCCGATATCACTCTAAAATCTCTTGCTCAACCAAACAAATCTTTGTTTCTCCTGAGAGTGCAAGTTCTGTTTTCTTTCAGTTCTAAAATGCAGTATTGTCAATGCATATATTTCTTTTAGGTCTTTGGTACAAAGCTGAAAGTTTATTCCGAGATTGGGCAATGAAATATGATCCCGTTTATATCATATCTGGTTCAATTTTCGACCGAAATAATGATGGACTCAGAGACGATGATAATCAAGTAAAAAGGTAATTGTTATGTTTCATAAATAAATTATATCGATTTTGAAACTATGCAATGGCGAAGAGCTCTTGGATTCTATAAGTTCGTAAGCATATTTTGATGGGCTTGTACATTCAAGGTCCTTATATACGGGGGGCTTAAATACGGAATGGCACAAGTGTTTGCAAATTGATGGGCTTATAAAAGGGGGCAAAAAGGGGGCTTCTATTCGTGGCGTATAATCGGAGGTTTACGGTAGTAGTCTCCTATCAATGAATTCGTACCCATTTTTAATTATATACGTTTTGGTTTATTGACCCATGCTTAAGGAATTTTTGGGGGAAATGGACCCAGTTGTAGGGAATTCTGACCATTGCTTGAGCAACCCTCGCAACCCTCTCGACCCTCTTCTGCTGTACGCATACCCTTGAGGCCACGCGGCTAATGATCCGTATTTCCCAATCTGACCTGCTGTACGCATACCCTTGAGGCCACGGGGCTACTGATCCGTATTTCCCAATCTAACCTTCCACTTCTTTGCGTCAAGGTGGCTGAAAGACCAAGTTGGCGGTGTTGCAATTCCGACGCATTTCTACAAAATAATCGTTCGATGCAACACAAAAGGAACTGTCATTGATGATGTAATCAGTGATTGCAAAGGAGTCCTTGAGTCTTTATCTTTCGTTTTTCCGCATAACGAAGAACCCGATTGTAAGGTATGTATGCTATTTATTTTTGCAGTCTTAAACAAGGTCATTCCGTCAGCAATTTGAACAATGTTTGCGATTAGCCTGCAATCAGACCCGTTTTTATTTACATTTTTTTTTTTAAATTTCCCCACTCCCACCAGAAGATTGTACTAATTTCATAAATTTTCACCGAGTCTTGTTCTCACGATGAGAACCGTTTTGGCCTCATTTTTCAAAGAAGAAATAGCCCCTGGTGTCTATTATTAAACGAGTCCATGTTTTCCTGTGTTCTCTGACAGACGCCACTTCGATTTTTAGGGACTCGTAATCTGAATTTTATTGCATTGAAACGAGGCTTGTGTTTTTGAACATCAATTTCTGAAATTTGGACAACGACAATTTTAGCGAATTCGAGGCAGAAATCTTCAGTCTAGTTTTCGGGTATGTTTTATTATGAGTCCCTGTTGAGGGTAGTTTAGGTAGGGGGGTAATGTGTTCCCTTGTTCCGTATAAGATTTCTTGATTGTTCCCTTGTTCCCTCAGAGATTTTCCCTGAATTTTTCCCTAAAATTGTTCCCTTGGATTCAATGTACCCTTGTCCCTCTACAAAAATGTACATGATTCCTGTTCCCCAGTCATTTTTGGGCATGTTCCCGTGTTCCCCAGAACCCCTAAACGGCCCTCCCTATTGACCGAAGAGACGTCCAATCTGTCAATTAACGCAGGAAAACATGATTTATGTAATAAGACTACCTGGTATACCCAACTCCAACATTTTTAGCAGGATTACGTTTCAAAGTTACATTTTCGGTGACATAGAAATAAAAAGCGACCATTAACAAAACATAATTTATATCATATATTACAAATTACAATGAGTGATTTTTATTTCATATTTCAGCATGTTGTTACCATTAATTTAAACACACATCAACATTCCGTTGCAAACTTATTTTTTTAAATATTTTTGCTGCGCTTTGGTAGCATCTTCAGTGAGATATACCTCACTTGTTTTGAATTAAAGGTAACAACAAGCAATGAATGAAATTGCCAAAATATAAACAGTCGCACACACATGATAAATTAAACACACACAAAAGTATAAACACACATGATCAATGAAATAAACGTTAGGAGAATAAACCATAAACAACGATTTCTATTTTAGCTAAAAGACTATGCCAAGCGTATGCTGCTCTACACTGCAAGCATCAAAGATATCGAAAGACTGACTGGCTCTATTTTCTTTCCCAATCTTCCAAACTCATTTTCTGCTCGATTTAAAACCAAACTCCCTGAAAAACTTTGGACACTCTAACAGGAAAGTACATTTTTTTGTTTGACATGATTATCGGGAATAACACCTGGGTGTTGTTTGAAGAAACTTTTCATAATTTTACAATTTAATCGAACTTGCAGGCCAGGTTTATCAATTTTATCAAAATTTAGAGTGGGACTTTGAGATCAGTGTATAGAAGTAAAACATTGGTTAATTAGTCAGTAGAAACCCTCATAAAGACCCTTCAAAAATTGAACCATAAAGACCCTTCAGGCTGTAAATTTGCATTGCTTTTTTACAAAATTAATCATGAAAGAATAAATGTTGATGGGAGAATTTGTAAACATTTTTGTAGCTATTTAGTCAACTAACTCTTTCTCTGTCCCCTAGTTAATTTTCTAAGGGTGGCAAATGAGAACTTTCCAGGCTGGTAAAATATGGGCTCTTTTATGCGGGTTTCAACTGAATGATTATTCATATTTACATCAGCTCTCAAAATTTACGATGAACATATTTTTGAGCTACTGAAAACACAGAAAAGCGAGGTTGGTGCCAGGTGTATTTCCGTTTGAAATATCCCACCCGAGCCACCTCCCCTAACAAGTCTTGTGTCACGTAAACGCAAGATTAAAAATAAAAAAGATACCTTTTCAGAAAAAAAAAGTCGTTCTGCTGTGTTATAGGACAAGCCTCGTTTTTCAACAATGATAAAATTCCTATAGGTACAAAAAACATTTAAACTTTGATGTCTTTAGACTCCTTTAGGAGAGAAAGAAGCAAGAATAACCATTCCCAGCGGAAATACATGAATAGCCTCGAGACCGGGTTCTGTTTCCGAAGAGGTCTATCTGCATGGTGGCCTCTCCTTACATAAACAGGCGCTAGAAATAGTTGGATATCGCCTTCTAGGCCATAGCCTGGAAGGTCGAACGATTCTCCTTAAAAAGCAGGCCCTAAAAATAAATACCTGGTTCTCAGTATTCGCTGCCACGTTCATCTTTGTCACCTTACCATATGCACTCAGGTTAGCATAGTATCAAGCAATTCATATCCATGATGGTACTACGACGATCTTTGTAACGAGTCTCGTCGACCGAAAAACACGAGTCTCACTGATCAACAAAGGTATAATCGTTCGTTCAGTAAACAGGCATTTCATCTGTGTCATCACTTTCACCATCATCATCGCCAGAATTGGATTGAAATGTGTCAACCTGATAGCAAAGAATATCCTTAAGTGTTTCCATTTTAAGCAGCAGTTTTATCAAGCATTTTACTGCCTCTTTAAAAATAGCAAATGATTGCAACTTGATTCACTTTAATTCAAAGTTTTAAAACATTACAAATACATAGATATTGCACACCGATTGAGTAAAAAAAAACGTTCAAGAGTTTGATGGGCTAAAAGAATAAAAAAATTAATGATCGTCATTACTTACTTCTTACTTCTCACCGATGCCATCCAGGCAACGAGACATGTGACGACGGTCGTTTCTGGTCTCCTTTTTTGTTATTAATTTCTAAATTACTGGCAGTAACAACTCCGCATTTCTTAATAATTAAGATGAAAGGGAAAACTACTCTTAGTATCATACTTAATAACTACTCTTAGTTATTTTTTGAACTTTTTATTTTTGGTAAAGAATTTGATTTTTACATTTCATATATATTCAAAGGCTGTAATATTTTGTGATAACGAATGTAAATATTTATAATCAACATTATAACGAATGCAACTTAGTTTTAAAGAACAGGTGGGAAGAAAAGAAACTTTAAAACCTCTTCCTCTTGTTCTTAGTTATATTCTTCTTCAAATTCAACCTCATCTCATTCATTGATATAATATATATTTAAAATAAAATGCACAACACCGACTTATTGTTTTTATTTCTCACATCTGAAAATGATTTTAACCAATACTGTAGTTTCATGGTCGTAAGCATTGAAGTCCTTATAGAACAGCGAAGGTCCTTATGTATATTGAGAAAAAGCTAAGACTTACTTTAATTGATCGTCTGATATGTAAACAATCTGTTAATAAAGTAAAATATTACAATGGTAAAATACGTATTATGCATTTATCATTCAGTAATAATAACGTTTGTGTGGTGTAATGCCAGAATGTGCTAAATTTGTGCTTACAGCGTTGGTTAGTTATGTTACAGGATGATAGTTAAAGTGTATATGAAACGAAATTTTGTATTCCTTGTACAAAGGAATTTTTGATGAAGATAGGCTGGAAAGTGCACCCCCAAAAGGTGATTTTGCAACTAAAATAACTTTCACTGAAAACCTTACTCTTCGTGGATTAAGGCCTTGCTGTTGTTGCTGTGACGTTACCAAGTCAGCTGCTCATTTGGCGGTATTCAGCTTGCTTACCTTAGAAAAGCACAACGTTCTGTTAATGGAGCTTGCACTGTATGTAACGCCCCACGGGAATTGAATTTTAAATTCAATTGTTTATCCGGTTGTACTCGCTCTTGGACTCGTTTTGGATCTAAAACTCCCAATTCTCTTACCTAGATCAAAATCATGTTTATTAAAATCGAGATCAACTAGATCTGATTTGGAATCTTTTTCAGCACAAGAATCTAGATGCGATTTAAGTATGTCAATCTGACTGCAAAGAATGCCCCGTTTTGTTTCGATTTCAAGCAGTTTTTCCCGCAATCCATCTCCTCTCTAACAATAGAAAATGATTGTAACTTAATTAAAAATAAATCAACATTACAAATGGCATACACAGATGCTATCCACGGCACACATTTCGATCTAGTTCCCACTACAAATAAGAATCAAAATGATCCCTGCTTTGCAAAAAGATACTGGATTACAGCATATCTTCTGGCCTCCAAAATGCAATCCACGATCAACCAACCAGAACACACAAAAGCACACATCTCGACAAACCGGCCAGTAGCACCCCAATTAGCCCATGCCCAGAACCATCATTACAAAAACATTCCATTCTTTTAAACAAAATTGTAGCTATAACCATCATTATGTTTGCATGAGGCTACTGACAATAAAAGTAATCAAACACACAAACGTGCACCAAGGGTACTCATTCAGGATCCCAAAATCACAAAGAAAACGTTCAAAAATTGACATACGTAAAATTTACAAAAAATCACTGAACCACCTGAAATATGGCAGCTTCACGAAAATAAACACGAAAAAATTATCTGATGATAAGAACATGTGCAGATTACGTAAAATTGAATCAGAAAATTTAGCAAATGGTTTCAGCTTGGATTCACTCTCATACAGAGGAAGTTTTATTTGGAATACCCTTAATTTGAAATATTTTAACAAATGACAACACCAACTTTAAATAATGATAAATTAAATTTTAAAAGTGAGGGCGGTGCAAGAGAAAATTCTCATCATCGGCAGTATTTTATCAGTGATAAAATCATTTAATTGTATGTTAGAAGCACTCACTTCCTCCCAGCCTCTTTTTCATCTTGCCACATCTCATTTCCTTCGCACACTCTCTAATTGTGTCACCTGTGCTGTCTAGATCGTCATGTACGCTATCTCTTTGTTTTCTAGTTAACAGCTTTCTTCTAGTCCACGCCGCTCCCGCAATTTCACGTCAGCTCTCTGGCTTTAATTGTATTTTCATCATTTACCTTGCTTCTTTGTGCTGTTTCTTCGCTATAAAATGGCACTTCTCGGCACACTTTCCAGCCTCTGTCTGGTTTTAGTCACCACTGCTACATGTCTTTCGGTTTCGTTTCCACGTTTTTTCGCTCTATTGCTTTCCATTATGCTTTTCATGCTCAAGAAGCTTATCTAAACCACATTTCATTCATCCTCTACATACTTATTTCTTCCAGCCAGCTACTTACTACACACTCCATTTCTAATTTCTCCACCATGTTTGGCCTTTCTTGGCTTTTATTCAGGATATTGTATTCTCTTAATTTGCTAGCATCTAGTTCGTTAATTCATTAACTACAATATCCTTTATTGCCAAATATGGTCTTTTTCATTCTCATTCTCTTTGTTCCGGTTGCACATAATTTTCGTTTTCTATATCACAAATGCAAGGAGCTATTGTATTGGCTCCATTTTAAACATTCAGGGTCCGACAGGAGGGATGAATGATGCCCAGATACCAAAATCATGGTCACAATGATACAGTGATACCCAAAATAAACTTTTATGTATATTTGCTTTCATGCTAGATACCTAAAATGAACGACGTGATACCTTTAATACCTGATAAATACACCTGCTTAGGGGGCGTGTTCGAGGAAATCTTGCGCTGACCCAGATATGCAACGAAACGCATACCCAGAAATATAATAGTATGACACATTTCACAATGCATATTTGCTACCTATATGTAACATCTTTTTAATAATATTTCTACGCTTTTCCTTAAATATTGTACCCAAAATACAAGATTTCAAATTTTTAGAGCCAATATATATTATCGAATCGAAATCCTAGACTCAAAATGTAGTACATGGCCCCCTGTCTAAGTCAGATGGTAATGCCCGCCCTGGGTTTCATGTACCGTAGAAGAGTGCTGAAACAATATGCACATCATATTTTTGGGGGTCTATAAAATGTGATACACTTCGTATAGTACTGATTACTGCTCATTGTAAGCCCCCCATTATAGTATCAATAAGTGCTCATTGTGTATTGGATAAATTAAAACATGTATGGCTATTTAACTTTATACATCAAATTAAAATTAATTTAAAATCCCTGGAATTAAAAATCCCAACGAAAATGAGTTATAGAAAATAGAAAAAATTTCCTCCATCAAAAACATGTCTTCCATTTTCCAAATCTTGACAAACCTAAAAGGGCATTAAGCCTGTGTATTCTCCAGAGTCTCTCAAAGATATTTCTTAATAAATGTGTAAATTCGTTTCATTTCATAAAGAAAAAACAATATTTTTGGGTTGCATAAAAAATTGTGATAGTTTGGGTTGAAAATATTTTTTTGGATGGAAAACATAACATGAAGTATTTAATTAGCAACAATGGCAAAGTTATGTAAAAAACTTTGCCAAATAAAATAATAATGTTTAGGAAAAAAATAGAGTACCAATCTACTCCATATGGATCAATCTATAAATATAGAAATATGATTTATTAAATATGATTTGTAAAGAAAAAGCTATTACTAAAACTAAAAGGGAACGGAGAAACGGACAATCTGAAAAAGCGGGAATATAAAAACGGTAAGACTCATCATTGCGGCGTTTGCGGCATCTTTAACAACTAATGTATGTGAGATCGCTGCATAAAATTTCAAGTTAATATCTCCAAGGAACTTAGTCAGAATTCTTATTCAAAAGTGCAGTCTGCAAACAAATATCGAAATGGGGAATATCAAAAGACGCTTTTAAGAGACATATCGTTGGGATGCTCTCTACTCCAAATTTTCAAATTAAAAAGGCTTTTATGATAATTCGATCAGGGACTTTTTAATAGTATCAAAAATTAGCATGCTATGAAAGAATCAAAACATGGTCGTGCGTTTACCCTCAAAATAAGTTCAGTTACCCACTTCCATACCTTTATCTTGAAAGGTTTCGCCACAGCAAGCTTCGATGTTGGAATTTTGCGTCATTTTAAGAACATAAAATATTCAATTTATATTTGCTTGCAAAAATTGGTGCTTCATTTGAATGCAACGAAAAATATTAAGACTATTGAAAACTCCATCTTGACAAAATGAACCGTGAAAGAATAAAATTTGATGGGAAAAATTGTAAGTGTACGATTTTTGTAGTTATTTAGCATACTCATGCTCTTCCTCTGTCTCCTAGCTTTGTTTTCTAAGGTATGAAATGAGAATTTTTGCCAGACTGGTACCCAAAAATATAGGCTCTTTTAAGAAATTCTACTGCATGATAATTCATATATTTAAGTCAGTTGCAAAAATTTATGATAAACATAAACATAATATCACAACAATTACGAATTGCTGAGAGCTACGACGATTTGAAACAAACACGATAGTAAAGCATGCGTACAGTACAATAGAACATTAATTCCACCTCCAATTTTCATCCCACGAACCTCTTTTATTCTGCCTAATTATGAGAATATATTTACTCCTAATTATGATAATATATTTACTCCATTCAATTAATAAACAGGCCCTTCATCTGCATCATCATCATCACCACCTCCAAAGTCATCATCTCCTTCGTCATAATGATTGACAAGGTAATCGTTTTCCTGCAAACAAAGTTTGATTGTTACAACAGAATAAAAGTTATTACAATAAGTTCTAGTTGTCAGTACGTTTTTCTTTATTTATAATTATTGAATTGAATCAGGTTCACTCCACGAGGACTTATTTCATGTAACGAGACATCACTACAAGAAGTTGTAGTGGCACCAATCACTTTCCAGGATTTTATCACGTGAGCAAATAAATGCTTTTGATTTGCTTGTTATAATATTTTTTATTCTTTTATATCATTATCATGTAGTAAGATTGTATTCTGCAAATAAAATTGAATTGAATTGAATTGAACACCATTATCAGACCAAATAACTCAATCAAACCAAAGGCTTATGGGCTAAGTATCTATGAACGGTCAGAATAGCGAAAATGGCGTCTCATCATGAGTCCTTGTTGGAGAGAAGTGTTCCATTTAATAATCATAAAGCAAAAACAAGGACTTGATAGCAAATTTACAATACTAGAAACACAATACGACGAAAGAGATTCCAACACTGGCACATGGAAATAGGGAGACTTCCCAAATTAGGGGTATTGGGTTGGGACCACGCCTTTTTTATAATTTGGAAACACCCTACTATGTCCTCTAACACTCAGAATCATTTCCATGTAAAAGCAAAGGATGCATGTGGGAGCTTCTGTCAATGCAATCATTGAATAATCAAGTTATGACATGAAAACAGAAAGTTATGATCTGAAATGGGAGGTTGGAATCATTCAGATAATTATAATGATTTTCGTAATCAAATCTAATGATTGTAATTATTTTCATTATATAATCACATGATTAGAATGATTGTTATTAACTCCTAAATTACTGGCAGCAACAACTCCCCGTCTCTCAACAAATTGAATGAAATGAAATTGGAAACTTTTTAGGATCATAACTTTAAAACATAAATAATAACTAATTGAACAAACAAAATAAAAATTTCAAAAAAATGAATTGTTTCTAGCTTTTGATGTTTTATCTTGCCGTTACTGATTGTAATTTGCAATTTGTTACTATTGTAGTATTGTAATTGCTTGCTGCTATTTTTTTTCTTCAAAACTTATAATATAGCGGTCCAAACTTCATAAGCTCTGCTTCCTTTGGATTGTGTAGAATGCAAGTATTTTTTAAATTTTACTTGGACATGTCGTAGCCCTTGTATTTTACGAGTAAAATTGTATTTGTTGCTGGACATCACATTCTGCTCTGCTGATATATTTATACTTTTAGTTTGGTACCTTAATTTAGCAAAATAAAAAAAGGAAAGAAAGAACCAATTAAATTTTGAATACCTCTTCCTCTTCTTCTTCGTAATATTCTTCTTCAAGTTCAACCTCATCTCCTTCATTAACATCATTGTCACCTTCTATGACCTTTTCTTCGATTATCTTTTCCAATACCTTGTAATAAAGCAATTAATATGAAAGTCAATACCAAAGTAGATTTCAGGCAAAATTTGTGAAAGATCGTTAATACAAAACGCAACTCCCATGTATTGACGAATACTGCAGTTTCATAGTCGCAAGCCTTGTTTCATAGTCGCAAACAGTGTACTGGGTGAATCAAAAACATATATCTGTTTGCAGGCATGTAGCTCGCAGTCTATGAGACTGCAAATCATTATTTGTGGCTCAAAACGAAGTTCGATAGGCAGACCCAAGAGTTTGGTATATCTTTCAGTCACCTGCGACCACGTTTACCTGTCCAAAACTGGAAATTAAAATTGTCCTCGTTCGTGAGCTTTCAAGTCAATTTAAAGGAATGCCCTCTATTTCCAGTCCATATTTTGATATTAAAACAATTTGCTAGCTTCAGTATCAACTTGTTGCCATTAAAGCAAGCATGTTGTTTTTATGCCAGAACATTCACGATAAAAGAGATGAATTTTTGACGGGTAAACATGGTTGCAGATGACTGGACAAAATCCTAAACTCTTGAGTTTGCCCTTCCTGACGTCGTTTTGGGCACAAATTGTGATATGAAGTCTCACACGGTCGAGGTACAGCACTACATACAGAGACAGTTTTTTTTTGTTAAGATGAGAGAAAGTTAAGACTCACTTCAAATGTGTCACCAGCTTCAAATGTTTGTTTGTCAATTTTTGCTCGTTTCTTCACAGGTAAAATAGGTGTTACTGAAATAAAATATATTACAAAAAGGTAACATACATATTTACATACATACATTTGTTACTCAGTAGTAATATTCATAATGTTTGTGCCACAAAATGCCAAAATAGATGTTAAATTTGGTATTGGTGCATTCTCGCAGTGTTGGTTAGTTTCGTTACAGGGTGATAATTAGATATTTTATCTCAGCAGTCTACATATTATTTTCATTCATTTGTGACAAGATGAGAAGATATTGTATTTAATATATCTTTATTCTGTATCCAAAACAATTTTGATAATCATTTCAGACAGAAAACTTTTGAGCTTACCTTCCATTTTTCTTCTCTTCACTTTCACTTGCAGTTCCTTTGGAAGTAAGCTATTATCTGCATGCAAATGAGAAAAAGAAAATTTGATTAGATAAAATAAATAACAAGCTAAATTACCAAAATAATTCATTTAACACGTCACTTTGATGAAAGTGTGCCATTATGGATTTATTCAACATTTTGCTTCATAAACTTTTCGACTTAAATTTGGATTCCTGACTCAAAACGTAGTCAGTGTGTGAGTTTTCAAACGCCTACCATTAGCAGCTCAATTTTTATAGGGATTTAAAGTTTGAGAATTAATAAGGGATGTGGCCATGAAAAACGCTTGCCGAGTCTCAAGTCAAAAAATTACTATCTAAATTTATATAAATTTTTGGAATGGATGACTTTTCGAAATGGTGTAGAGAGGCTACTGTATTATGCGAAAATATGGTTTGCCATGAAAAATAGCACACAATGGAAGACTTTCAAAATTTTCCATTAGAAACCAAAACTGGCAAAATTCCTAAACACATTGCATCACCTGGAATATAGTCAGTACCACCATTGTTGGTTGTTTTGTATCTATCTGAATATCTGACAATATCTACAAGAAAATAACTTTTGTTTAGTA
This sequence comes from Phacellophora camtschatica, assembly GCA_036873815.1. NCBI lineage: Eukaryota > Metazoa > Cnidaria > Scyphozoa > Semaeostomeae > Ulmaridae > Phacellophora > Phacellophora camtschatica. The sequence continues at coordinate 16,412 of JAYJMH010028855.1, forward strand.
ATTGCAGATAATAATTGAAAGGCCACCAAGTACAGCAGCCACTTACCTTGGCCATAATCACAAATCCATGAACAGACTCACAAGTCACAGTCAAATACGTAGTCTTCGATTTCCTGAATAGCCTTCGATTTACGGAGGGAGGTCCTTTCAGCACCTAGATGCTGAGTGAAACTTTTGTTCCCTTCGTAAACATCGTCCTCCTCAACATTGTTTGTTTTCATTTTCCAGTTGAGAGAGTTTTGTTTAGTTCTCGAGGGATAATCGCTATGAAACCAGTGTGTCAATTTCACTATTGTTACAAAATTCGCCTCTGTTCATGGAAACAAATAGACCAATATTTCAGGTTCATTTTCACCCAATTCAGATCATGTGACCAATAACCAGATAAATCAATAATTTTAAAAGTACACATGTTTCTTTCGCTTACTGTTTTCAGATCATGAAATTATCAGATTTTATTTTAAAATAAAGACTTCCTAGGAGATTCATCAATAATCGTGGAAACAAACTGGTTGTATGTATCATTTTAAATCAACTGTTAACTTTTCCAAGATATTGATATTTTTCCATCTGTTGCTATGTTAAGATTAATCTTCATGATAAATATATATTCATTTAAAGATACTTATAGATGAGATTCCAGTTCAGGACTAGCTGTCTTCTTTACCCGACTCCTCTGGTGTGTCATAATCATGATTTGCGTTGATTACTAGTTTTGCTCTATAGTCATGGTGAACTAAGTCCTGATTTTCCCAGTACGTGTCTAGTATATTTTTGAAAATGCTCAAAGTAAGAGCTGATACAGTAACTGCCGGCAATGAGTTTCATATTGGAGTGATACGTGACATGAAGAAGCTTTTCCTTACTTGCCCTTTACTACGTTGTGTGAAGATCTTTTTTGAATTCCCTCTGCGAATGTTTCTAACAGATTCACCATTCCATAATTGCAAAAACTTTGTGTGGCTATCGTAAATATCATTTATCGATTTGTAAGGTTAAATATTTTTTTAAATTCCTTTATTTATAGTTAGTAACAAACATATAGCTACATAACGTGGCTAATTAAAACTAACAAAACAAAACTAATCATATAAGTAAGTAAGTAAGTATAATTTTGCCACAAAATTTACAGAGTTTAA
>JAYJMH010028866.1:0-17549 GCA_036873815.1 Phacellophora camtschatica
GAAAACAACGCTATCAGTCTTTTTTCAAAAAGGAGAACTTTTTCAAATGTCTCCATTGTTGGTGTTCACACTGGAAATGATCCGTTTTCAAAACAACCCGTTTTCATTTGGCTTCATTTTCATCAGCGTTTTTAGAATTCTCCATTGCCATATCGGAGTAATTGAAGGTAATGCCAAAAACTGAGAAAAATAGATCCGTTTTCATGCGAGTAGCATGAACTATGTGGGAGACAGCTTTGTTGCATTTAAGTTGAATACAGGAGTCTCAGGGTCAAACAAATTAACAATGTGGCTAAAAATCGATCTTCATATCATAATACACTTTTAATAATCATCGAACACGCTCTCCTATGTCAAGGTCGATGTCTCATTCTTCTTCAATTGTTATTTCTTCATCCAATCTGTTTCTTTTTTTGTTCTTTTTCTGTGCGTTGTTGTCCATTTTATTCAATCTTTTACATGTTTTATAAGAATTGGTGATATGGCCTTCGATTTTCAAAGAATAGTTTCATAAAAAGTCGAAATTTTAACAGGGCTTTGCACGTGTGATCAAGAGCACGCCTTGGAAAATTTAGGCGTGCGCCAAGGCGTGCGCGTGCGATCGCACGCCTCAAACGTACAGGCCTGGTTTATGTTTGAAAAATCAGTCTGTACTAAACACAGGAGGCACTAAGGTATACCTCTACCCCATTGTTATATATAGTAGTGTCCATTTTAAGATTTGATGCAGTTTGATGCATGCAAGACAAAACAAAATTAGAGTCTGTTTCATTCAGAAGCGGCTCCAGGTTAAGAAAATTTATTTGCAAACCTTTTGAAAACATATATAAATTTTGTTACTGAAAGGGTCATAATGATATTTTGGGGAGGAGAGTTTTGGTTGACATTTTAAAAATTTTTAAATTACATAGATGATGAAAATTCTATAGTATATGATAAAAAAAAAACCGTTTGTTGTGTGAGAATGGCTAGGCCCTCTTCAAGGCTTTATTAGGAGGCCCCACTTTGTCAAAATTAGTTTACTGTGAGTGACGTTTTGACCCCCCTGTGAGGACAGAAATAACGTCATAATGTTTTTAGTAACAAAATCAACATGCAGCCCATCTAATATACAAGGAAATATTATCACTGTTCAGCCTGGCTGGGCCTCATTTATACATTTAAATTACCAGACTGGAAACTTTGCTCTGCGCCCAAAGAAGTTTGGTGCGCATTTTTAGCAAGAGCAATAGGAGAGCAATAGAACAAAATAAACAATGCTCATGCGCGCAATTCGGTGCGCCGTGCGCAAAGTTTCCAATCTGACATTTGTTTCATTCGCTCATCGTCATTCTCACCCTGTAAATATTTCGACAGCGTCTGCTTTTGGATCGTCACAGTCTGGCATGTCCCCATCAATATCGAATTCTGCCCATCTTAGCTCAATCCTGAGACCCCATTCAACGTTAATGTGATACGTACAAATCAAATTGGCAGGATAACGAATAGGATAGCCTGGAGAAGAAATCGTCCCTGTTGGGTCAGTAAAATTCCTTTCTCCACACACAATTGTATTGTTGTTCCAAGTGTGTGCGTTTGCCTTTGCTGTTGGATGTATTGAAGCGTCCACAAATGATAACCAAAATGCTATGGTCGTAATGCAAAAAAGGCTGAAATCATTCATCTTTGGAAACAAGCATTTATTCATTCATTTCATCTTGGGAAACAAGAATATTCACCACTGCCAGAAGATATTCATCTTTTAGCACTTCCAAGAAATTGTGGTGTTCTGAGCATGCGCATTGCGCAAAGAAGGACCGTGCACAATTTATTCTACAACGGGGCTAGGGCAACTGGAGAATGCAATGGGGCAGACACTTTTTTGTACAACGGGGCAACTACCGGGCGATCCAAAAAACACATAGGATGTTGGCCTGATTATATCTTAGTTAAAGGGTGAGCAATTTAAATATTTGAAGATATTGGGTAGATGTAAGGTAAACTTAGATAGGAAAATCTATTTGACTAAAATCGATCATGCCATTTTTATGCCAGACGTGATTTTGTTGGAAAGGAAGAGCAAAAGAACTTCAAAGAAACTGTTACGCCTTTTATTCCCTTATTGCTATAATGCAAATTAAAACACGGGGGGGGGGGTGACTTTTGGTGTCCGCTGTATGAGTGTATTGAGCACTGTACCATAGCCAAAAATCGAGGCTTTAATCGAGTAATATAGACTCTTGCCAACTCATTATTTTCCTAAAACGTCCTCAACAATCACGTGTCATTTCTGGTCACCGTACCAATGTTCCTGAATTCAGTGTAGTTTGAAAATGACACGGCAGAAAACAAGGAGCATTCTTGTAACGGAGACCAGAAAGGAAGAACAGAGACAGAGAATGAAAGTCAAAGAAAGATCACATATAAGAAAGTTTCTTTAAATGTATTAAATGAAGATGAAGTCAACTAAAACCATTTCAATCGTAAAACAGGGACAGCGGAACATATTGTGCATAAGTTTCTTATAAAAATGTGTGTACAGCTAAAATTTCTCTAAACATAGAACAAAATTTATGCAATTTTGTTTGAAATAGGCCTTATTTCTGAAATCCCGAACGGAGTAAATATTCTTCAGAGGTAAATATTCCTCACAATACTGTAATGTTCCACTAGGGAAAAATAATTAAATTTCTTGTGAATTCTTGTTGGAAAGTATTAGGTCGAATTTGGAACCAAAAAATGAAACCTGAATCCTTTCTGAAAAAAAATAATGAATTATTGTGAAGAATATTTACCCCTGGGAGAACATAAAACAGGGTGTTTTCGGGGCTTAATTTATCATTTAAAAATCTAAATTCACGAAATTTACTGTAGGTAAATGTTTTTAAATTTTTGGTGGGACATCCTCATACATTTGGTAAGCATGCATCCTTCTTCTCCGGAGCCAGCTTCTACAGTGGACTCCAGATCGTTTGTGCTTTACGAGATGCAAGATCGCCTTTTACGAGATATTTTACGTCATCCAAGTAAGTTTTTTGCAATTTTCTTGATAGTCTCGGCGCTGAAAGAGATTTCTTCGCCAGAAAGCTCACTGTTGACAGTCACTCGTATGCTAAGATGAAAAAAACATATCTTTACTGTTAAAGAAAAAACTCAAACGCGAAAAAACAAAACAAGGAACAGAAGAAAAAATTCAGATTATTAATTGGTGGGGCAAAGTAACAAACGTTTTCTGCTGATGCCCAAAAGTGCTCTTTTAACACGTTTTAACAAAGGAAATCAACCTATATTTCCGACCGGTAAGCAAAGATTGACGAGAGAAAGAATTGCCCCTAACCACTGCCGACAGCAAAATGCGGAACTTTTATTTGGTCCACCAGGCACTGAAGTATATCTCTGGATAAAGAGTTTTAAAATAAAATAAAAATAAAATTCACAATGTAATTCATGTTAAAGACATGCGTTCAATGAATTCACTACTCCCCGTGAATTCAATGCTGACGCATATAGTCGATCATACAGATGTGATGTGAAATGTAAAAGCATGCAAATTTAAGGCAAATAAAATTCATTTGTTATCTACATTTTGCATCTGTCTGATCGACTTCATGTAGTGTGGTATAACCATGCATCCAAAATCATAACTAAAAACACAATGTCGATTGAAGTACTTGGAAAGGTTTATTAACTGGGGGATTGACCTCATACTGTATCCTGCGTCCTGAAAGACGGCTGAGTGAGTGAGTGAGTTATAGTAGAGTTTCTAGATTTTCTGGAAGAGGCTGCTGCAGTTTCTTATGAGCGGTTTCTAACAAAAAAAGAGTGCATGTTCCTCCAATCAATGAAAGAAATTTAGCTTTTGCTTGGAACTTATGATGACTATTTTATAATCAAACGATTAACAGATCAATCTTATCCCGGCTTCATTTCCAATTTTAACATGCAAATTCTATCAAAGTTTTCGCTTTGCCAAAAGAGGCCAAAAATATCAATCAAATTCAGAAAATGACCCAAAAATAAAATCTTTGTCCTTAACAAAAATGTTCGTCCGTATCAACCCTACCCCAAACTTAAACGTTGTTTTCAATGGACCACATGGCGCTTCCAGGGTCCAGGGTATTTGACCAATATAGAAATTTTACGCAGTCTGACGAAGCACCGTATATCTTGGCAGGCTTAGCTTTAGGTTCAAGTTTAGGCCCCATTTAGATGGCATATTCTTCATGTGCCGAATATAATTACTCTTGATTCAGACGGTTATGTCTTCCCCGTGTCGAATGTAATTGATTTACCAATGACAGCGACATCATACAGCCCATACAGAGGTATTTAGAATTTTGGGGATAAATCTTAAAAACGTTTAGTGCGATAACAGAAAGCCATCAGAGGCACGTTATAAATGCACAAATTGCATACCTTGTAGTAGGTAAATAGATTTCTTGCTGGTTAAGGTATCTTGCTATTGTCAGCGCAATGTCCTCGTTGTATGCCTGCGAATGCAAGAAAATACATGTAAACAAGTCATAGATTCATGAAATTATTTTTCCAAAGAGGGAATAAGATTGCATATGAGACTTTGCGCAATTCTATTCTGAACAAACGCCATTTTCATACTTTACGAAAGAGGAAAGAATATTACAAAGAAAAGATAGCACGAGTTTCAGTTATTTGTTACCTTAAAAGAGTTCTTATTTCAACCTTTTGTAACACTTATATTCAATAAAATGTTTGCACTAAAAAGAGGTCGACCTTCTGGAAATGAGAACCCGACAAACGAGAATAATCTATTTGCGTCAGTCTGCAAATACAAACTTGTTATATTTAAAAGAAAAGATTGTCACAAAGAATTGTCAAATAATTCGCCTATATCTTCTACGTCTGGAGTCGCAGCGCTGTTGCAATACATTTTGCGAGACAAAAACTTAGCCTGCAAAGCCCAACCATAGTTGTCATACTATCTAAAACAATGCAATATCATTGCAAAAAAATGTGTTGTGGGACCATTTTTATTCAAAACACCAGTTGATTTGAAATAGCCAATCAATTTGCAGGATTTATGTTTCTGTGACGTGATTGGCTAGACCCAAGTTCAAACATATTCATAGTTATATCAAAATCAAAATTGTCCTATGCTGCACATACCGTATACAAAAATATGCCAATACTAACACATGGTATTTTAGCTTAATAAATAATTAACACTGCAACACTGTACATCTAAAAAGATTACAGAGCTGTAAAAAGCAACCTGGACAGAACAATGAAGTAACAAGCAAAGAAACTTCAAACTTCGCATTTGTGTGCAGTTAAATTCAATCGATAGCAATAGAATTCATTATAAATCAATGTTAAATCAAATCCAAGCTCCAAGCATGAGCGAAGCTCGACTCAAGTTTATGATGCTCTGTTAGAATAACTTTGCTCACACCCGGATTTACTTCTGCTAAACAGGCAAATTCTATGCAAACTTCATTTTGCATGGGGGTACCACATGCAAACCAACTTAATTTATAATAAAAACGTACGTGGAAATATCTTGAATAAATATAAAGTTCTGCCCGCATTTACCTCCTGAAAATATGATGTTTTACTTTGTTTATTAATGGGAAATATGGCCCATCCCGGGGAGGGGGTGAATGGGCTGAAAGATGAAAAATTACTCAAATCTAAATGGAGTTTAAAGTTTGCATCCAAGACAAATTTTGGTCGCGTTCGTGATAGACTTTATATCAATTGAATTTGACTGGCTACAAGTGCGACGTTTGAATTAGGCTGCATATTTATTTTGATTTGATTTGATTTGATTTGATTTGATTTGATTTGATTTGATTTGATTTGATTTGATTTGATTTGATTTGATTTGATACCTATTACACCCAATCGTAAATAACATTGTTATGCGCAAGACATGAACCTTTTAGTTTCGTTTATGCTTTACAGATTCTAACCTTAAATGTTTTTAAAGAAACACAACAGAACAAAACAACACCTCATCAACAAAATTTTGCAAAAGATTTTCTTGATCCTCCCGTGGAAGGTCGCCATTACTGCCAGTAAGTCTGAGATGAATTATTGGCGAGACAGAGTCACCATGGATGTTCAAGCCAGTTATGCTGAAAATAAAAATGTCAGCTTAGTGGTCATATCATCAGGTCAGATCATATCATCATCATCATCATCGTCATCATTTTTATTCGAGAATGCAAAACTTCACAAATAGATGAATATAATAAGACTAGATATAAAAATTGAATTCTACACGACTCAAAAGAAGCAGGGCTTATCGTCAATCTTACTTGGGCCGTAAAAAATAATACTAATAAATCTAAATACAATAAATCACCATACATATTTGTTAATAATAAGGATATAAACTATCTCTAGATATATGGCAAGTAACGATTGTACATTTCCTTTTTAAAAAGTTATTTTGAGATGCGTATCATAAGAACCCGTGTCGAGGGATAGCTCGTGTCATCATTCTCGTTTTAGCCATGACCTAGCACCGACCCAGTTTAGTTCCAGTCATATTCTGAAGAATATCTTTCAGAGAAGATGCCCCTGGCACATAGAGTCATTGACTTTCTATGTCAGTCGCTTTGGCAACTGAATGGAATTACTTATATGTTTCCGAGAGGTAGTTTCACTTCACTTCAGAAATTTATCTTAAGAAATTTAATTTCACTTCACTTTATTTATATTTCACTTTCATTTCATCTTCAGAATACACGCCTTGCTTAAGAAAAACTTACAATTGGTTTACACTCAAATAAAACAATAGACTCGGTCAAATAAAACAATAGATTGACTCAAATAAAACAATAGATTCAATCAAATAAAACAATAGATTCGCTAAAAAAACAAAAGATTCAAATTCGGATTCAAAATATTTTCTAAAAGGCTAGTACCCTTTAAGTTGTTTTCTGAGACTGCGTGAATTATCTCGAAGCTTCTCAAACATTTCTACAAAAAGAATATTTAAAATAGCTGTTGAAAACTGAGAAATAAATTGAATAAGAGAATAAAGGCATAAAATAAGAGAATAAAGGATAGGAGAATATGGATAAGAGTATAAAGGCACCGGGTACATAACAGCATGCAAATATAAGAGTAGCGAAGTAAGTAAGAGTACAAGATAAAATTTACAAAAACCATAACAGTATCAGGCTCATCAATATCAATTATTATTAATTATTGCCAAATAATCTTGAATCCAGAGTTCTACTCTCAGCATTAAAATCGAACCAAAAAGACAACTTATGCGAGAACAAAACATTATTTATATGTATATATATTTTCAGTTACAGGGACAGTCCATTCTATCTGCATCTATATACACAATATACTTCTTGCTTTTAGTCTATACATATAAATCAAAAGTTTTGACCGCCAGATTCAAATCCAGGGAACAGGGAAAGGTGCACAGACAGCTGTCCCTATGGTCTAAAAGCAAAAATAAAAAGTGGGCAACAGTACACTTTCCTGTCAATTTAAAAGACTCTCATGAATCAAAACCCTTTACGTCCGCATATATTTGCAACTAACAGACAAAATCTATCTACTAAGTGAACTAGCATTAAAATATCTCAAATTGATATAAATCTCTACCAGTATTTACCTCCTAAAAATGCGATTTCATAATAATGTATTTTACTGAAGTGCTGTAACCTGTAACCGTCATAAGAGACGTATAACGTAATAAGCCTACCAAACACTGACCTGGTCTTCCCTTCATTATGTCAATGGCTGAATCAGCGGCTGTAGCGAGAAGTGGCGGAAGAGATGCTGAGAAGCAATATCCTTGTCCGGATAAACGCTGTGAAATGAAAGAAATAAGAAAACAGGTTTAATTCGACTGCAATTAATTTGGAGGTAATATTTGGAGGTAATATTAGAAGGTAATATTTGGAGGTAATATTTGGAGGTAATATGTCAAAAGCAAAGGCCTGCATCCGGGTTACAAATTCAAATGTCAAAGTCTTGACGAATGACATGGGGAAAAATTCAAAATTATTTACCCCTGTGCTACAACAACTAAAATAAATGGAAAATTTAATTTGTATTTGCTCCCTGACAACGTGGCGTTTTTCATCGTTGTCAATGGACGCTATGGCTTTTTCCTTGTGGTAAATACTTTAAATCTTTGGATTTTGCGCAGTAAAGATTCTAAAGGGTCATCCTTTTGGCCAGCGGAGGTTAGAAGGCTCAGACTCAGAGGTTAGAAGGCATTATACGAGGCTATACTGTAAAGGCGGCGGTATATAAGCTGCGAGGATAAGAAGTCAACGATGAACAAAGAATGAAACAAGAAAACATGCCAGGAAAGTGGGAATATATTATAAATTACACTAACTAATGCCGACAATGCTAATGTTCTTTAATACATAATATGTTATTCATATAGATCAAGGTCTACGGGATTGCATCCATTGATCGGAAGTGCTCGGAGATAAAATTTCTGTTAAAAGAGAAAGAAAACAATTCCAGCAAGTTTCGGTCTTTCCTGATCCTGCAAAATAGTTCTCCGATTTTTTCCAAGCATTGCTGGTTAGATTTAACGTGCTAAAATAGAACAACTGAAATGTTGGGGGAAATTCGGAAACAGTCGGAAAAATAGTAGCAACAAAATATTTATCTGAATTTCTCTAAATCAAGCAAAACGGATTCGGAAAAACTTTTGAAACGTTTTCTCCAATCAATGGATTATTCTGATGCTGCTTCACTGTTTGCATACTGACTTACCTGAGAACACCCTGCCCCTGCCTATCCATTGACCTCAAGAAAACAAACCATAATCCATGCCCTCATCTCCACAACACCAAAATGTTGGATGTTTATAAGATAATTCATGAAAATTATACACAGACTTGGCTTATGCCACAACATCACACTCGTGAAGTGAAGCTTTCAAAATTACAACAACAGTTTTAGCGGGAATTCTGTGCAATACAAGCTCGCTGTAAAACCAATCAAATACAAGAAAACGTGACCAAAAATTAATTGTTCTGCATAATAGGGGAAGTTCGTTCTATCCACAGCAGTTCAAGGTTAAATGAGTTAAAATAAATTCTTACCTGGTGATCGACAACAAATGATGAACCAGCTGAAAACCCACCAATGGTCGCTAGAGACATTTCCAAAGAGGCAGCGACAAGATCAACTTCATCAATCTGCAAAAATTCATTGTCATTAAATCAGAAACATCAACTGTGATCTTTAAATCTATCAATAAACTTGCATTAGATTATATTATCTTCTTGAACGTTTTGTGAAACTGTCCTAAAATAGCTATTAGAGAACAACAATGGTCAACCAAACTTTCTTCGTACAGCCCAGATGTGAAACAAAATAAACACGGGCAAATTTAATGTGTACCACTTGTCTCTTAAAATAATTTATTTATTTGCAATAATAATTTTAAATTAGAAATACCTTGTTGAATTCTGTTTTGACAGTGTCAATTGTAAAGTAAATGTGTACATGGATTGAATTGTTACAGCGATGTATTAATATGTCAAATAAAAGAAATGCAATCATTGTCTCAACTCATTACGCCCTGAAAGTAACCAGAACTTCAACATGGTGTCCCAAAATAGCTACACGACTGCAAACCTCATGTAGCGAAGCTCAATTCTTGATACCTTGCAAAATAGACTCAACAATCGCTTAATAACAAAGGTCCTGGTAATGACGGTAAATGAAAAAATCATGGAGCCATGCTGAATCATTCATTGAATGATTCAGAAGCATAAATATTGAATCAAAAGCTCCTTCGTAATAGCTTCGCAAATGTGTGTAATTATTTGCCAGTATGTGAAATAAAATGCGTGATTGCATATTTGCCTGAAACTAAACGAAACAAACAAACAACCAAAATATAGCTTACGGAAATATCAAAGTGCTCTGTAACTCCTCTACCATATTTTCCAAGAACACCAAATGACATTGATTCTTCAATAATGATTCGTACTTTATATTTCTTCTTCAGTTCAATCTTAAAAAATTTAACGAAAAATAAATAACTAAAACATCATTAGATTTCTGATATTTGATTATATTTTCTTGTGAACACTTTTGCTTAACATTGTTATTCTTTTATATTTGAGTATTAACACGGACACTCTTGCTGAATTGTTATTAAAAACAAATGTTACTTCTGTTGCGCAGGATATTTCTATCCCGGCGGAGGAGGTTTTTGATTCCACGTCTGCGGTTGCGGAGAAACAACCTCCTTTGCAGAGGTATAACTATCCTCCTCTGCATAATCCAAAAATTACTTAAATAACAATGAAGAAAAAAGTTCTGCATTGCTCCATGGTGTGTTAGAATAGAAGAATCGTGAGTCAATTAAATAACTGCAAATAATGGACACTTGCGTGACATTAGCAAATCCTCCAATCAACTTTATTCTTTCAAAGTCAATTTTAGCAACAAGTAATCAAGATTTCTGCCTGAACATTCTTATATTTGTAGGTTCTTTTATGCGGGTTTTTACTACAGTAAATCTGACTTTGCAACTCAAATTGCAGCACACATGTTTTCCACAAAACACAATGAGTAGGGCGCTTTCTAAGTTTTTAAATTAATTATGGCAAAGAATTTTCGCAGACTGTCACCGACTGATACCAATCTATGGGCACATTGCCTGTGTCTATAGTGACAATGCTGGGACGCCGACATGGGCGTGTGGGTAACATTTTAAAAGAGGCTAAATATTTAAAAGAGTAACAAAAAGAGAAACATAAAATTGAAAGTTTTGTATCTTTTTCCCGAACAAACTATAAACTCTACATACAAAGGCCCTATAGCCCCCCGACTCATTCGCCTATAGTCGCCGACACATCGACGATGCTCTTACAACTCTCTACAATGTTATGGAAACTATGGAACCTAGGCTTTAGATTTTGGTATATGCTATCAATAATAGTTGTAAGATACTATACTTACCAATTTCGGTAAAGGCACAATATCTCCATAATTAGCATACAACCCTTCTACCACCAAAAACCGCCGTGTTGCCTTCGCTTTGTTTGGATTCTATTAAATTTAAAATTATGTTTACTCATGGAAAATCACAATAATAATAATTTCTGAACATTTCCTTAATTGCAGTACTCATAGTTACCTAAAAGGTAATTGACGTTACCTAAAAGGTACCTGAAGTCACCTAAAATATACGTAAAGTTACCTAAAAGTTACTTGAAGTTACATAAAAGTTAACTGACGTTACATAAAAGTTACCTGAAGTCACCTAAAAGTTACCTGAAGTTACTTAAAAGTTACCTGCAAAGTTACCTAAAAGTTACTTGAAGTTACCTAAAACCTAATTGACGTTACCTAAAAGTTACATGAAGTTACCTAAAAGGTAGCTGAAGTCACCTAAAAGTTACGTAAAGTTACGTAAAAGTTACTTGAAATTATCTGAAAACTACTTTGAAGTCACCAAAAAGTCACATAAAGTTACCTAAATGTTATTTTAAGTTACCTAAAAGTTACCTGCAAAGTTACCTAAAAGTTATTTGAAGTTACCTAAACGTTACTTGAAGTTACCTGAAAACTACTTGAAGTCACCTAAAAGTTAATCGACGTTACATAAAAGTTAATTGATGTTACCTAAAAGTTACGTGAAGATGCCTAAAAGTTACGTAAAGTTACCTAAAAGATACCTGCAAAGTTACCTAAAAGTTACTTGAAGTTACCTAAAAGCTAATCGACGTTACAGAAAAGTTAATTGAAGTTACCTAAAAGTTACGTGAAGTTACCTAAAAGTTACCTGAAGTCACCTAAAAGTTACGTAAAGTTACCTAAAAGGTACCCGAAGTTACCTGAAAAGTCACCAAAAAGTCACAAATAATTTTGTTTTTCCAATTGGTTGCGGAAAACTAATTTGTTTAGAATGGTTTTATTAACAAAATCAAATTTTCATGATTTTACAATGGTGTAAAGATGTTTCTCGTTCATCCGCTGTATCTCTTCACAACACGGATAATGTAACTTAATTGTAATTTCTGTAATGTAATTTCTTCCAAAGATAATGTAACGCGCAAACTATAAACAGATGATATAATGCGTAAAATTTAACCCTTTCACCCCGTGAAGGGTCATATTGGCCCATTGGTAAAAAATGTAAAACGTCATATTTTCAGGAGGTAAACGAAGACAGAACTTTATATCAATTTTAGATATTTCAACGTACAGTATGGTTACCTTTAAGCTGAGTTGGTTTGCAAGTATTACCGCCTGCAAAATGAAACTTAAAACACAATGTGCAAAATACAAAATAGATCTATTTACAGCACTGCAAACTGATTTTCCAAAAAGTTCGCAAATCACCCAAAATAAATACGAAACGAAAGTTAAACCGAAACCAAAAACCACCAGAAAGTGTGGCTGTAAAGTAATTAAACAAAAAAAATTAATACCTTGATATCTCTGCCTTCCTGCTCTTTTAGCATCCTTTCCAAATCCACCATATCGTTATGTCTAAACCAATGGACTTTACTTCTTGAAGCAAGAATCCCTTTTTGCACAGCAAAACCAACTCCTTCATCACTAAAAACGTAAAGAAGACAACTGATATTATATATATATATTAATTAAATCATAATAAAACAACGAGTCTTTAACAGGAGCGTTGCTACTACGGATATTGGAGGTGTCGCACAAATTCTTTATGGCAATACAAGTTACCTTGTTGCCCTGCAAATGCAAATGCTGCAAATGTTGCCATGCAAATATAACAAATATGTTGCCATGGTTTTATAATTTTTAATTTTTGGATCCAGGAATTGATTGTTTAAAGGTGCGTGCATTTATAAATTTCGACTCCCAAATAAAGCAAAGATACCAAATAGCGTAAGTATAAACAGAAGTAATGACGAATAAAGACTGGTGACACTCTGTTATGTAACGTTAGCTGTGTACGTATACCATCAAGGGTCCTACAGACTGTATGTTTAATTCCTCAAATGTCATTAAGGAAGTTCTCGGTAGAGTTATTATATTTGAAGAATAAAGTGTTGCAAGAAATTAGCACTCCCTTTTTAAAAATCGTTGTTCATTCTCAAATCTCATCTCAAATCTAAAAAAGCCACCAAATATTTGTTTATCTCCGTTTGCAGGGCTGTGGTTTGAAATTTGCGAGGCTAAAAATTTCAAATTGTGCTCAAAACAACGTCTGAAGAGCAACTTAGATTTATCTTGTAAAACGGGTGCTCGCAAGGCCGTTCCGTAGGCGCATAAAAAGTCTCGCAGCGAAGGCGCAACCGTTTTACAAGATAGGACATTGGACACGGTAAAGAGCACGTTGTACGAACAACATTAATTGTGTTTTAAATAAAACCCATAATATTATCCAGTCACCTGCAATCACATTTACCTGTCCAAAACTGAGAATTAAAATTGCCTTCCCTTGTGAGCTTTTAAGCCAATTTGAAGGAATGCCACTCGTTTCCAGGCATCATTTTGGCATTAAAACAAACTGCTTGCTCTAGTACCGACTTGGGAGTTTGATAAGTGAATTTTTTGATCACCCGGTAGTATTCTATGTAGAAGAAGTAGATATACAAATACCAGAAAATGATGTCTGTTCTTTTAGAATATGCTGGAATGACACTAGCTATTGTGGAAAAGCCATATGAATACAATATGGCGTCTTCTGTCCCCAAGAATGCGGCAATTTTTTCCTCTAAATTCAAATGAACATCTGGAAAAAATGATGTTTAAAATGTTGTTTATGTTAAATACCAAGTTGTTTATCAACAAAATATATAACATTATTTCGTGAATAGCAGTCTGGCGCTGTATTTACAGAGTAAAAGCAAACAGACATTCCTGCAATATTTTCATAGAATTGTAGTTTGCTGGTGTCACCCCGAAAAAATGAAACTTAAATCGGATTTCTGTCAATCAAAAATAAAATACGGGCGCAAAAAAGATTACTTAATCCATTCACACCCGGATTTGTGTTCAATTAACAGAGAAAAACTTGTCTTAGTATCATTTTCGGGGGGTAATATATACGAACCAATTTATAATTAAAAAAGAAACCTATTTTTAAATGTTTGAAATCAATACATGAAGTTTCGTAAAGAAAATTGTATATGTTGTTTGCCAACAGAGAGTTTAAGATGAATACAGCTTCACATTCTCCATGTTTCAAACTAGTCAACATTTTCTGAGTGAAAATAGAAAGGTTCCTTTTCATTCTATATTTTATACCCAAAAGACTGTGCGGTGTTTTCGCTATTGAAATCCAGAGCGTGTAAAGTTATATTTTTTGTTTTTCGGTGAAGACATCTATGATGCAAGCCTTGTCTTGTGTTGATAGACACGGTAGATAAAATTGATTTAAAAAAAATTAATTTATCCCTGCGAGGAGAAATCTTCTGTGGAGGAGAGGGCGAGCGAAACAAAAGCGAGAAATAGACTTTACGGCATTCATGAATATTAATGAGCTCGCGAACAATAGGCCGGTCAAAATCTTGACCGTTTGGGGCCTTCTTTCTGCTTTGCAAAACAACAATTGTTAACCTAACACAAAGCCCGTGATACTTTATTTGCAAGCTCATTAATATTCATGAGATGCCGTAACTTACAAGTCTATTTCTCGCTTTCGTTTTCTCCTCCGCACTTTCTTTTTTAATTCTATACTTTCTTCGCTGAATTAAGAAATAGGCTTGGGGGCAGTCTATGCGTTGATGAAGAATAACAGGAATCTTTTGTGAGCAATAGAAGAACTCCATCTTAAAATGTGCAGTCTTTGCTGACATTTTTAGCGAGTCTCTGAAAAGATACAACGTGATACGGCATAGCTGTTCAGACAGCGTCACGATTGTTGCTCTTAAATTCCATAATGTGTTTTGGCTCTTGCCGGGGTAAACAGGTTGAGTTTCTTGCTAAACCTGATTTACCGTCTATTGTTAGTATCCTTTGTTTCATTATTGTTATACCAAGTAAATAAAAACTAAATTTTAATCATCATCATTCTGTTTGCGAGAGATGCCAGGTAGTTTGCCATATATGCACTCTAAAGTAGCAGGATCAGACCCGTCGCAGCAAATTTTAATATATACAGCAGCATACCGATAGTTCCATAAAATCCTCTAGGACCACAAGTTCCAACGCCATATTTTCTCAATGAACGAATAGCATTATCCTACAAAATACATCAAAATGTATGTAAAGCTAACTTGTTTCTGTTGCATTCAGATACAAATGAAACAGCGTTCTAAAACTAAACTCTTTTCGACTCAAAACTCCGTTTACTTCTGTCTTAAAACATTTGGAATTTACATAGATTATTGTCAAACTGAACAATTTGAAAAAGAACCATTTCAAATCCATTATAAATAGGGCCTTTACAAATGGTTTCTAACGTTACTGGTCTAGTAAAATTAGAGCAGCTTGTGGCCCTTCAAACAAAGGATGCAATAACCTGATACTCAAGATTCAAAAATCAATTTAACTGTGAGCGAAGAAAAAAGGGTAAACAATAAATCCCCCAAGAGAGCACTTGCTAAGTTTCGTTGTAGTGACTTGGCAGGAAGGAAAATCTACCATGTAGAGGCTCGCACTTGTGAGATGTGCCATAGCTAGGAGGGTTATGGGTTGAATCCAGAACGGGCAAGAGTACGAGTACGACAAGAAAAGCAATTGAATTTAACATTTAAAGTTAAAATGTAAAGAATAAGTAGCAAAAAGCGTTGTTCCCATGGGGCATCAGAACGTCGTATTTTTCAAATCTGCAACGTGAAGTTGAAATTTTTTCTGCGTCTTTTGGAAAAACAAGTTAAAGACCGAGCTGAAGACTCCGAGAAGAAGATAAAATTGGTTTAATCATAGAGACAGCGAGGAGGTCTAATCTACCAAAGAACCTCAGGCAAAAATAGAATGAAGGTTTACAAATAAAGCTAACTCTTTTGCTAAATAGCCTTTTGGAGTGCATTTTCCAACCTTTTATTTGTACTCGTACTCGTTCTGGATCTAGACCTCGTTCTGGATCTAAACCTACCCAAATAAAGAAGTGGAAGACGAACACAACTTTTTGACAATCTGTAAAAGATACAAATGTTTATGGGATAATCTTTACAAAAGCATTGATAAAAGGGTATTAAATTGTATTAAGCTGTAACTCCCCAAAACGGCGTAAAAAGGACAAACAAATTAATATATAAACTTATATTTTGTGGCGACATTCGGGACTTCTTCAGAGTAAATACTTGTGGCTATTGACAATTATGTTACTGGTCTGTCAGTGTAATAAAACTGACCCAAAGTCAACTTAAAATTTTATATAATGTGAAAGTTGTTGCAACAAGGTATTGTCGTCAATGAAAAAAATTATAAAAATGGACACCTCAATTTCTTTCTTCCCAACAAATCCGAGGAAATTGAATGTTGACAAATTGAGGCATTCCTTTTCATCCACGTTTATCTTCACGCCTGCTTTCCTAAAATGATATGATTCTGAAATTGAAATACACCAGGTCTTGTGATATAAATACTTTTTACCAGAAATCAACTTTCAATCTGTAACATATTGTATTCAATTTAAGAATAAATTAATAATGTTATGATTCCAAAGTTGAAAACAGATGAAAGGTTAGGTTACACATGAAAATCTATTTCGTCAAAATTCATTCTGCTGTCTCATAGTAATTTCAGAAGGCTAACAATTTTTCAATGTGTATATTTAGCAACGAATACAGAAATAATGCCAATAAAGTTTTATAAAAAGCTGAGAGATACACATACCAGCAAAGCTAAATGAAAATTCACATGCCTGCAAAGCTAAATGTGTCTTCTTTTGGAAGTTAACCAGCTATTTCTAAAATTCTAAAAACGCTTCTGAGAAAGCATTTAGAGGAAAATCGCTCATAACAAAAATATAAAGTAACTGCTTAATCCAAAAATACTTTCCATAAAGGTTGGCCTTTTGCCTTCACAGGAATCTTTGAAATATTAAAATTAAATGGTTTTTCTCAATCTTGTAGACCAGCAAAAGTTTCTCATCTTTCTCTGATCACCAGGTTCTTATATTTAATAATGGTTAATATTTAAAATAATAATAATGGTTAACCAACAAAAAAGCAGTTAACATACCCTTTTATAACTTTTGGATTCTGAACGTAATGATCAACAGCCTTTTGTGGCATGAGAGGTTCTGGTTCCCATTCTTGAATCAATGTTTCTTCTTCCTAAATACGATTGTAAAGACATCAACTTATCAATAAAATTTTAGTACACAAAAAATTTGAGAACAAGTATGACAAGGCCCCAGACAAATAAGGCCCCAAACAATTGTGAAAGGGGGTGTCACGAAACATTTGCCAAGTACAATTAGAAATTTTCAGATAGATGGTAAGCTCAGATTTGCCAATAGAATTTCCAGATGAGGTGAAATTGCAATAAATACAGTGTAACACCCCCACAAACCTTGTGAGGCCAACCTTGTATTTCATCATTGATGAATTGGTTAAATTAACAAACTCCAAAACTCTAATTTTGCCCTAGCTAATTACAAAATTGAGCCTCTGAGTCAATTAATTCCGAAATTGATACATTAATAA
>JAYJMH010028877.1:0-74869 GCA_036873815.1 Phacellophora camtschatica
TAGTATTTTGTAATCGTCCTGGTAGTATCGTGTAGTATTTTGTAATCGTCCTGGTAGTATCGTGTAGTATTTTGTAATCGTCCTGGTAGTATCGTGTAGTATTTTGTAACCAATGCTCTCAGTAGCTGGTATCGTAAATTTTTGAATTGAATTTGAAGAAAAAGTTTGATGCAAATTTACACACGCACGGAAATTTTATTAGCGAAGAACAGAAGAGAAAACGTACATATGTTGTTTTTCGGTTACGTTGTTTATTAGGCTGTAAAATGTTTGATTTGCAGAAATATCGAAGAGCTTCAAGAACAGAATCAGAAGTTACTAGCTGTTGTCAGAGATTTAAGTGATGAACGAGAAAAACAGGAACAAGAGTGCTCACCTGAAAAGTAAGTAAATTTGCGTCGAGTCAAACTAATGAAAGCCATGTTTAATAGCTATCGTTTGAAACAATTCGTCAAATTTGATTTCAACTCAACTTACGTTCATGATGCTATTATATGGTTTAAAATTGTTACGTTCATGACGCTATTGTATGATTTAAAATTGATTGAATAGCAATTTCTTTTTACACGACATAAACGTGAAGTGTGATCTTTGTCAAAGTGTGATGTGATGTTTGTCAAAATAAGCTGTTGATAAGTTATGTCTTTCACAAAAATATTTTAGAATTTGACCACAAAGTTCTTATCGAAAATATTTTCTCACCCATGCTCACTTTTGTTTACCAATTTTCACCATTTTCTCTATTTTCACCAAGTACAACCTTTGAATTAAGCCTAGCTGGAAACCGGTTTGGAAACATTGAAACCTGTTTGGAAACTAGGTTCTTGGCAAATTCTGCCATGAATTGAATTTTGTTATTACGAAATTGAAGAAGTTTTAAATATAAATTGTAAAAGTGTATATTTTAATTTGGAATTGCATTGATTTGTTTTCAAGGATGAAAGAACTTGCTAGGAAATTGGACTTTGCTTTTGAACAAATCAATCAGATGAAAGAGGATCGACAAAAACAAGAAGAAATTGTGAGTTTTTACTATTTATCATTAAACATAAAAGAAGTACAGTGTACATGTACTTTTAACCACGATGTATTTCATTTGGTTGAGCTTCTCAGAATGGAATACAAATTGCGTTTTCAATGTAGAGTACCTTTCTGAACGCAAATTTTGGCATTTATCAAGTCAGTAAAATTATTGCATTTATTAATTCAGAAGAAGGGTTAATTTCATACTTTTAAATTTATCCAACCAAATCAAGCTCAACATGCCATGAATTGTTTTTCTACGTTTATTTCTTTTTATTTGATGAACCAGAAGGTCTGAACTTTATTATTGTGGATTGCAAATTGCGTTTTCAATGTAGAGTATCTTTCTGAACGCAAATTATTGCATTTATCAAGTCAGAAGAAGGGTTAATTTCATACTTTTAAATTTACCCAACCAAATCAAGCTTAACTTGCCATTAATTGTTTTTCTACGTTTATTTCTTTTTATTTGATGAACCAGAAGGTCTGAACTTTATTATTGTGGATTGCAAATAGCTCTATCATGTGCGATACTTGAAATGTTTTTTTTTTAATTAGTTGATTTTGCTTTAGTCACAGAAGAACCATGATTTTTTGTAACCCTTTCACCGTCGGATTAGTTTCCAATTAGCAGGAAAATTCCTTTTAAATAATTTCCTTTCGCCGGGGGTTTGTAGGCAAAAGTTGTTTAGTCGCAAGCAGCAAATTATCGTTTCTTGCCATACTTGTATCTGTATGTCTGTATTTACTTCCTGGAGATATGACGTTTTACTCTATTTGGCAATGGGCCTTATAGATCTTCCTGGGGGTAAAAATTTAACTTAAATTTATCTAGAGCTACGTTTTTATTTCTGAACAGATTGAAACATTGGCCAAGCAGCGAGACATGTACAAAGTTTTATACAATACTGAAGAAAGACCTGAGGTGAGGATATTTTCTTTTGGAGGTGTTTTGTAGCTGTGGACACTTTTGTTTGCAGAAAACGAATTTTTGACGAATTTTTCAACATGCAAATACGTCTTGTTGGCATAAACAGTCATATTGTCTTCTCATTTCAAACTTTTGAACATGTTAGTGAATTTTATAGATTGATTTTTATGCATTTAGTTTACATATCAAGGTGCATATTTATGAGGTTTTTGAAGCCAAAATATATTCTTTATGATTAGGTGTCTTAGATTTTGAAAAGGAAGGCTTCGGAAAAGAGAAATTTTGCCCTTTGGAATTGTTAATTCTTTCCAAGTGCTAGATCAGTTTACAGCAATAGTAGAGTCTTGAAATTCAATTTCATATCTTTTTCAGGGGTTTTTTATTCTTCACAATACTGCAATACGCCACTGGGGAAAAAGAATGACATTTCTTTCTTGTGAATTCTCGTTGGAAAATGTTATGGCTAACGTGAAAGATGAAACCTAACTTCTTGCTGGGGAAAAATAATGAATTATTGTGAAGACTATTTACCCCTGTTTGTTTTATAGTAATGTAAATATGACCAATGTGTGAAATATATATATGAATTAAATGACTCATATTTTTATCGTATATTACACAGATATCATCAACAAGTTTCATGCAACAGTCCATACAGAGTCATTCCTCTGAGCTCGAATCAGAGCTTGAGAAATCAAATGCCTACTTGAACAAAGTTACTGAAGACTATGAAACATACAAAAAGAGATACAAGGATAACGAAAGGTGCGCAGAAATGTTTTCTTTTAGTTTTCTTATTTTGATTTATTTAACATGGGCTTTAATTCTTTTTGCGTTTAGTTTGTTGCAACAATATTTATATTTAATTGTTTTTTATTTTCAGTTTGTTGCAAGACAAAAATGAGAAAGTGGAAGAAGAAGTGTCCAAATTGAGAATTGAAAATCAACACGTTAAAGGAAAGGTAATGATTTTTATTTTGAATTTTCCAAGTCGATAACATTTAGTAAATGTTATGGGAATTGCATTTCATCATAGGTTTCTTTTCAACAAATAACGAGGTAGTGATTTAAGAGAATGACTCAGATTTTTAATGGCAAATTTTATATAGATTGATTAAACCGTGAATTAAAACGGTGATTAAAACGTGAATGTAGTCTTAAACTATATGAAAAGCATGATACATTATTAAAATATAAAAGATTACAATTATAAAATGATGCAAACCAGAAGATTGAAAGTAACAAAAATGTTTTTGTGTTGATGAGACATATAATTTTTTAGTACAAGGAATTTTTTTTTGTTTTTACTTTTAAGTTAAAAGATTTCTTGCTTGGTGTATTTTTTTTTACGTACCATTTCACGTTGATGTACCACATAAATGTATCATAAACATTTTATTGTTTTGCACATGCTCGACTTTTTCTCAAACGACTATGTTTTGTGTAAATGTCTAGAGTGTAATTTTGTAGAAACTTTTTCGCATTTGCAATTTTCCGTTGTTCTATTTAGCTCGAGTTTCTTGAAGAAAAGGATGATTTGCTGAAGAAAACAAACCAAAGCTTGAAAAGAGAATCCGATGCATTGGTTAACAAGTGTAGAGGCCTTGAATCAGTTCTCGGCAAACTACAGAAAGAAGCTGCTTTTTACAAGCAGGTAAGTTAGGCTATTTTTATACTGGGTGTCCCAAAAGCTTGCTTGTGGGACACTCAGTTTGTTCAACAAACAAAGTTGAACGATGCCAGTGGCAAATCTGTTTGGCATGTCAACCCAAAATATAATTCATATATTCAATGGTTAAGTTAAACGTCGATATGTTTTTTTAAATTATATTGAAGCTTTAATATCTGAATTATATTTACTCCAAAGCTTTGGCTACACAGGCAACTCACCCTGGTCCCGCAGTCAACAGCTGCTTATTTCAAGGGTCTGAGTGAATGAAAATTACTTTAGTTCCTATAAATGTAAGTAGATAATGAAAGGGGGGCATCTAACCTTCCTTTTCCATGGGCCCCCCATTTCTCTCGGCAGTCCTGCTTCAAACAATGGTAATTTTTAGGTACGTTAGACGCATAAACATAGGGTCGCCAAGAAACTGTACTGACAAATCATTTTCTCAACTGAGTATTTTTGGAAAGAAAGGTGATAATTGAAAACTCATGTGTGAAAGCCGAGAAAATATTATATTATAAGTTTGAACAATTTTAACTTTTAATATATTTTGGGTCTTTAGTTTATTTTTCTACGATTTTGTTTTGATATATTTACATATATATATATATATACAATTTATTTGAAATTATTTGCATATAGGAACTTGAAGCAGGAAATGAAAGGTTGATAAATACTGAGGTATTTCAATTTTAATTTTAATTTTTTCCCCATTTTTGTTAAGAAATGATCCAAACCATTTTTGTTAAGAAATGATCTACAATGTTACAGCTCTTTGCAAGACTGTGTATCATAATCCGTTGGATCATGTACATTTTAAATTGTACTTGCAATGTAAACGATGAGTACCAGTTTACACTAGCTCAGTTTACTCAGTTTAAATTAAATTGTTTTCCATGTCGTGCTTGTACTTGAACTCGTTCTGGATCTAAATCTCGTTCTGGATCTAAATCTCGTTCTGGATCTAAATCTCGTTATGGATCTAAAGAAATACCACTGGTATCTACTTTAACATATTTGGATTGTGAAAATTCAAGGCTTGTTAACGGATCGTTCCCAAAACATTGTCATTTAATTTTAACACCATATTGGTACTATTATTTTTATTGAACGTATTTGATCTTAGCCTCCCTAATGATAATAACAGGCTGATATTGTTAGAAATCTATCTCTTGAATTGAGTTTTGTTTCTTGTATTACCTCCTGCAAAATGAAAACTATTAACGGGTTTTATGTTATTTGGACATGAATCAGGGGGTTGGTGAAGAAGAAGCAATTTAGATAAATAAGGAATAAAAACAAATTGAATTCCATTGAGTAATTTCTTGTAATACAACGTTTCGGGTCTATGCCCTTTTTCAAATAAATAAATGAAATACTTATTATTATTACAAGAAATTATTATATACATATTGTATTAAATTATTCAATGGTATTCAATTTGTTTTTATTCATTATTTATCTCAATTACAATACGATACCACGCGTCACCAAAATATTTTTATAAAGAGAAGAAATTTAGTTAAAGTAAATTTTTGAGTTTGAGTAATCAGGGGGTTGGCGAAGAAGAATAAATTGACTTTAGGTTGAAGTAATTTGCTTGCGTTGGTAATTTTTAGGTTGCTTTGAAATCTGCTGCCACTGAGAAGCATTTGATGAAAGGCACCGAACAACGGTTAATGCAAGAAAATAAAACATTGATCGAACAGCATCGATCCCAAAATGTACTTTTAACGAATCTTCAGACTATTCAGGTAAACATTATTTTGCTTTGGTCAAAGGAAAAGTTTATGTTTGACCTAGTTCAATTTTATTTGTAGAATACAACAACATACAGGTATCAAAGAAAACTAATTAAAAGCATGCATTCTATCTACATGACCCAAGTAAAGCACAGCTTAACTAGCTTGGGCCGTAAATTAAAGTGTAAAAAGTATATATGTGTAATTGATAACAGTAACATACAATACTTAATGAGTATACAAGTTTCAAAATGTAAAAACGTAATACCGGAGCTGTTCTTGTTTCGTAAGTATGAGGTTTAGGGCAATGAGCTTGTTAAGATTTTTAGGTCAACTCATTTTACGTTCAATGTTTTATCACTTTAACATCGAAAGGTTTCGAACGATCAAACTTACTTCTGGATAAAATTTTGTTTGAAACTTGAATTGTCCATAAAGTTTTTGAAAAGGCCCAAACCTAATTTTAGTAATATTTTTTGCTCGAACTACTGTTGCTAGAATCATCTAGTGACCCTCTGAAGTTGGAATTCACTGAAAATTGGGCAAATGTGATCCTTCTGCTGTAGAAGATGAACTCGCAGATAAACTTGCTGCACAAGAAATGTCCGAAACACCGGCTAATTTACATTTGTTTTTTTAAGAACAATCTTGAGAGGCAAGAATTTGAAACACGAAAAGCGCTTGGAAAACAGGTGGATACGCTGCAGCTTGAAATTAAAACTGTCAGAAGATCATTGGACGCAGGGGAAACTGACAAGAAAAACAGCGTTGGATCTCTTCACGTAAGTTGTGTTTGTTGTTGTGTTTGCAGTGGCAGATTTTGTAACACAAAGAATTCACTGGCACATAAGATTCACTAGCGATTTTGGATTGGAAAGAATAAATTTCACACCTGAATCAAATCAAAATAGACATAGAGAACTTTGTGGTTTTGTTTTTCGTGACTTGCTTGGCTGCTTTAAAAGGTGTGAAATATATTCTTTAAAGTGATAAGTCGCATTGTTATGTTTAATTCAGCAAGGACAGATTTTGTAAAACAAACGATTCATGTCTCACACATAACAATGCTATTTGGGATTGCCAAGAATAGATTTCTCACCTCTGAGAAACATAGAGAACAAAACTTTGCGGTTTTGCTTTTCGTGATTTGCTTTACTGCGTCAAACGGTGTGATATATATATATACTCTTTAAAATAATCGCATTGTTTATATTCAGTCATAAAAAGCTCTCATGGGGAATCGATTCAAAACGCAGGATAGTTACTGTTGAACCTCGCTATCTTGAATTCTCAAGAAGGATGATAATGTGTTTATGAGATGACCGAAACTAAACACTGAGAGCTCTCAAGGGGAAATAAAACAGTTCGAGTAACATTTCACTCTATGGGGAATTTGTTAGAAATGCAATACAGTTGAACCCCGCTTTCTTGAACTCTGAAGGGAATTAAAATTTGTTTGAGGAGCGAATGTTGAGATAACCGCAGCCACATGAACACTGAACGTTTTCAATGGGATATACAATTCACTTTGAGTAAAAGTTTACTCCATGGGGAATCAATTAAAAACGCAGTATAGTGTAACCCCGCCATCTCGAGGTCTCAAAGAGAATAAGAATTTGTTCGAGGTACGAGCCAGTTTTCGAGATGACCGAAGATCACTGAAAGCTCTCAAATAATATACAAAACTATTCAAGTCAGAGGTTCAACCAACTGTAGCCTTTTTAACTTGGTTTGATCCACAATTTGAAATGTGTAGCCTATATTTTGCGTTACAGCCTTGCAAGAGACCGTAAATTTTTAGAATTTTTGTAATCACAATATCGGACGTATTGGAATTTGAAAATAAGCTAACATTTCGCTGATTTGTTTTCTCTTTCATTGTATTTTTACTTGAATGAGTTGTCATGTTTCATTTCAGAGTCATTTCAGTTGTCATGTTTCATTTCAGAGTCAGGTTGAAAGATTGAACAGTCAGTTAGAAGAAGAAAAGCGTTTGCGGAAAGATGCGCAAATCCAATTAGATGAATTAACAGAAGAGGCAGGAAGCTCGAAACTCAAGGTTTGTAAACATCGGACATACATGTTATTTTTGTAAGAAATCAAGCTCGGGCATTAGTACTAAAAGTTTCTTGAATTTCATATTGTTCTTTATTGTTATGAGAGACAATAGAACAATATAATCCATTGAAATATCCTATAAATTCTAGTTCTAAGTTTCCTATAAAGGTGTTTCTCAAACAGAGGTGAATTTTGTAACAATAGTGAAATTGACCCAGTTCAAAAGTGATTATCCCTCGAGAACCAAGCAAAACTCTCTCAACTGGAAAACGAAAACAAACAATGTTGCGGAGGAGATGTTTTAATTTACCCAGCTGAGAGAGTTTTGGTTTGTTCTCGAGGGATAATCACTTTGAAACTAGTTTGTCAATTTTATTTTTAAGTTAATTAAGTTAATTTAAGTTAATTAAGTTAATTTTGTCTAAAAGTGATATGAAATTTTCTTTTTTCTGGTTTCTCCTGCATTAATACTAAACCAAAAACAACAGATCAAAGATATATCAAACAAAAAACAATTAAGATAATAAAGAATTCTTTTATTTTAGTGCTCAGAATTAGAAGAACAATTGGCAGCAAGCGAGGCAAGACTGAAAGCTATTGTTGATCAAGACCAATTTAGTGCCAGTGAGTAGAACTCATGTTTTTGCCAAATTAAATTCTTTTTATATTATATCATAATTGCCTGTTTCTTCAATGAAAATTATAATAAATTTGTATTTTTATTTACCAGGTCAAAATATTGAGCAGATGAAAGAACAGTACATGGAAAAGCAGAAAGTTTTGGAAATAAAGCTCGGTGAAGCGGAATCTAGAATGAAAGGTAACTAGTCTGTTTTTCTATACTTCTAAATTGTAATTTATTTTCTTACATTTTTGCACATACAGTATAATTATTCTTACATATATTATGGTTACATATTTCATTTTCTTACATACATAATTACACGATGCGACGTTTGAAAATCATCAAAATTCAATTTTGTTACAAATTGTCAAAAACAATTTTTTAAACTTTCGAAAATTTTTCAGTTACGCCGCATAATCATTATTAATTATTAAATATAATTATGTTAATTATGATCATTATAGTTGGTATAATTAGCACAAATTAAATTTTCAGCGATTATGAGTCAAGCACAGAATAGCAGTAAACACGTTGACCAGTACAAACAAATAGCATCATCATGCGAACAGGCATTAAAAGATGCAAATGATGTAAGTATCCAAATCACTCTTTAAATCACTGTTTAAACCACCCTTTTGAAAAAATTAAAACGCGGAATGACTTTTGCCTTGCTGAGATCTCGGTCATTCCCCTTCTAACTTGATTACTTTAAGACTTTCAGCCAAATTACTGTTTTGAGGTGGAAGCAAATTTAGGATTCGAAGATCATTGCCTCGGCCCTTAAGTCACGTGTTAACTAGGGTACTTTACGTTACGTTAACTATTAATAAATCACTACGAAAATATTTGGAAACCTTTTAAGTTTTATTTTAGCAAATGCAGTCCATGGAACCCATCATGGTTCCAGCATCTTTTGGGTCACCCGGTAGTAGAAAGATGATCCGGATTGCTTCACAAGAGTCCGGATTGTTTTACAATGATCCGGATTGCTTTGCTTTCTGGGTTTGTTTTTCAAGGAAGCCCCAAATTCTACTCTGGAAGACAATAAAGACGGATCATCCTACCACTTTGATAATGATCTAATGTTCTTAGATAATGATCCACCCGTTTCTGTAAACTGCCTCTCAGATTTCACAGCATTTTGAGTTTGCTTTTAATGATTGAAGTGTAATCAGGGTATTTTTTGTTTTCCAGAAATATGCAACTCTGCAGAAGGAAAGTGGAGGCAAATTGAAGACGATGCAACAACGCATCGGAGAGTTGTCAAGACAACTGGAAGCAACAAGGGTTGAGTTACAATCAAGGAGAATGAGGTCTGAGAAGATGGAACATGAATTACAAAACGAGAATAGCGAGTTAAAAGGATCTTATTCCATGATTGAAAAGGAGTATAATGCCATGAAAGGGGATATTGACAGGTATAGGCATGATGCAAATGCTGCAAGGGAAGAAGCAAGAGTACATGCCATGACTGCATCAGAGGTATGTGTAATATTTTTACATTCCCACAAAAAATAATGATGCAAGAATCAGTAAAATATTGTTTGAGATTTTAGTTCAATTGGAATTGAATTTGACTATGTTTTCAAATTGCATGTTCAAACAAGTTTGCGATTGGTTGGTGTAAAAAAACATATTTACACCTTCAACTAATCATAATAAATTTAATCATAAAGTGTCACTGTCTTTGTTTATTTTGATTCGATTGAATGTGCTCAGAGTGTGAAATCCATTCTTTCAAATCGCAAATCGCATTGTCATGTTTGAAACCAAAATATTTTGCTTCACAAAATCCCTCTTGTCGTTTTTAGCAGAAAATTGTCCAAGTTCGTTGACTGTTAAATTGATATATTTCAGAAACAAGACAAGTACGAGAGGGAACTTATGTTGCACGCAAAGGATGTAGAAGAACTTGTCAAAATTAAAGAACAGGTAAATTTTTATATGATTTTCTTTTTTGTTTTCTTTCACTTATCAGCTAATTCCCCCCTGAAAATGCTATACTTCAGATTTAAGAAATGACATGGGGCCAATATGTTAACATTCTTGGAAAATATTTAGAGATTCATTTCTTATATTTAGCAAAGCTGTAATAATATTATTATGTGCATTGTAGTCTCTTCGCTAACCATTACTGATCAATTAATTTTTATCTCATTCAAAAAACAGATACGACGTAAGAAACTTAAATCGAAGTAAATTAACTGTAAAATATACTGTGTAATTTTTACTGGGAATAGACACAGGGTCGTTGTGTTACCATTAAGAATGACACTTGCAAGCTACAGTAGTTACGTTTTTGCTTTTCCTGGATCGTACTGGATGTATGTTGTATTTTTAGTATATCCTATGAATATATTTTGAATTCAATTTACAATTAAGTAGCTAATTTACTGGAAAATAAACCAAATAAAATTTAGGACAGGGTGCTTTGTTAATGGTCCATCGCTGTGTTGTCTTCGTGTATGTACATACTCGTTGTTTCCAAGAAGCAGCTAATTCGTACAGAAGTTAGAAGTACGTTTAAGGAGTATTGAGTTAAAAGTATTTGGGTTACAACCCAGTTTACTCTTAAACTTTCTTGTTGCATTTTGTTTTATAATTTTGTTTAGTTGCATGAATATGCCACTGCAGTGGATAGCTCTGAAGCGCGAATTCGGGAAGCTAACGAAAAGATGTTTGCTGCTGAAAATGCAATGGAAAATATGAAAATCCATCATGGCGAGGAAATGAGAAAGATTCGTGATCACAGTAAAGGGATTTCAGGACAGAATACCTTGTTGCACAAAGAGATCGAAAAGGTAGAAAAATGTGTTCAGATATCTTGTATTTTATAAAGGTCTTTGGGACACGGGAAAACCAAAGTAAATTTATGAGACTTTGGAATGCAAGATTTTTTTTTGTAAAAGTAGTGAAATTGACACACTAGTTTCAAAGGGATTATCCTTCGAGAACAAAGCGAAACTCTCTCAACTGGAAAACGAAAACAAACGATGTTGCGGAGAAGATGTTTTCATTTTCTAGTTGAGAAAGTTTCGCTTTCTTCTCGAGAGATCATTGCTTTGAAACCAGTGTGTTAATTTCACTATTGTTACAAAATTCGCCTCTGTTGTTTCGAACCCCATTATCTCGTACTCTCAAAGGGAATATAAATTTACACTGAAAACTTTCAAAACTGTTTAATTTAACCAGGAGTTTGAGGTAATCGAGCTCGAGTGTTCCAGCTGTGCCGTAGGTCAGTTATTTTAATTCTAAATTATGCACAGTGCCCCATCAGCTGCTAACAAAACTTAAACTTCAAGTTCAAAATGATTTTACTTCTAGAAGAGTGGTAAATTCATTTTTCATTTATTTCAAAAGTTTTTAGCACGAGTAGTTTTCCTTCGAGTTGAATAAAAGCTGATTTTGAAAGCTTGTGAACGCTTGTTTTATTTTGACAGTTAAGTGCACAGATTGTTGATGCAAAGTCACAGCGAATAGAAAACATCACAAAATTAACAGAGGAGTCTGGAAAACCGGCAGATCAGTCCACTGAAGATTTATATGAAGTAATAAGGTAATTACACGCATAATTTTGTGGCATTTTTTGCATACATTTAATTGGTAATTTTTACAGAACTTGTTTGTTCCCAGGAAAAGTTCAAAAGGAAATAGCCTACCTTGTGTTTGCTATAATACGAAACAATAGGAAGTTTTAGGTCCAGAACGATTATGAGCATGAGTACAAGGTTGGAAAATTCACTCCAAAAGGCGATATGAATATAACGTAATCTTAATAACACAATTTTATAAACAGGTTCATCAGACGAGAGAAGGAAATAGCGGAAACCAAGTTTGAAGCTTCGCAGTCCGAGACACTTCGGTACAGGCAGAGATGTGATCATTTTGAAAAAGAACTTGAAGAGACACAAACTGCGTTGGATTTGGAGAGAAAGAGAACACTTGGACTGATGCTAAGCAAGGAAGAGCATGAGGAATTGATGACAAAGGTTGCACAAGTTTCGGAGCTTGCGGAATTGAATAAAGAATTAGAAAAGAGGAAGCGAGAGCTCGAAGTAGATCATGAAGCACTGAAGAAGAAGGTAAAATTTATGTTTGCTTTTTATTTATTTTATTTGCAATGCAAGAAATAAATATGTGTTCTAGAAATTACAGAATAAGATCTTGAGTTATTTGGTAAAAAGGGGATGGTTTTAGAGTTTATTTATTTATTGACGTTTGAAAGGAACTTTATTCTTCAAACCCATGAGCAAGAATTTCCCAATTTGTAATGCGGGCAGAACTTTTAATATCAATTTCAGATATTTCAACAGAAATTTCTCTTTTCAACTAATAAGTTGGTTTGCATATGCTTCTGACTGCAAAACAAGACTTAGATTATATGTTTTCTAGAAATTACAGAATAGGATCTTGGTGGTTGGTTGAAGGGTTAATTAATTTCATGAAGTTTGGAAGGAACTTTATTCTTCAGAACCATGAACAAATGCTTACGTTGAAATATCTGAAATTAATGTAAAGTTCTGCCCGAATTTACCTCTTGAAAATATTACATTTGATGTTGTTTGTCAATGGGTCATATGGCCCTTTTCGGGGGTGAAAGTTAAGCATAAAATAGAATTATTGCTGTTTGCGCTTTCTTAAGTAATCAACTCTGTCCTACCGAAGCTCTTTCTTACCAAAGCTATCAGATTTGAAGAATTTATTTTGTGCCATACTTATGATTGTCATAATGAACATAAGTACGATAATTATGTTTGCTCATTCGTAGGCAAAGAAACTAGAAGACGAAGTTGGCCCACTTTCTCAGAGTAAAAAACTTTTGGAAGAAGAGAAAGGAAGCTGGGTTGCAGAGAAAACAGCATTAAAGAGCGAAGTATGATTAGAAATTAATTGTATTTTAAGATATATTTTCGAAGTAGTATTAATATCTCCAAAAGAAATTTTTTAACCTGTTTTTATCATTTCTCTTTCTTTTTGTGTTGTTGAAGAAAGTCAATTTGCCAAATACATACTCCTAATATAAATGAATTTACTGATCTCACTGAGCCAGGCAAAATGGAATACTTTTGAAAATGTTCCAAGCGATGGACGAGGCAGTATATAAGGTAGACACAAGGCAAGATATAACACACGTAAATAACATATTTTATTCAGATCCAAAGATGGACGACCCGTGCTCAGCAGCTGATAGAACAAAATAACAAGGCAAATAGTGACTTGGAGGAGATGAAGAATTTGCAAAAATCAAAGGCACAGAACGACAGAGTGCTCAGTGCACTGAGGGACGAGATTGGTCGAATCAAATCTCAAAAAGATACTATGAGTAAAGAGATGTTAAAGTTGAAAAAGGATGCAATTGAAACGCAGGTAAGACATGATATAGCCTTGAATACAAATTGACTAAACTAAACGTATAGGGCCTGGAAACCTACCTTTTCAGAATTTATAAGAGGTTTGGAAGATCAAAAAAACACGCTCTTAATTATGTAAAATTATGTTGAAATGTGTGTTTTAAGTTTTGAATGCACTTGCAGTGGATATAACTATGAAGTATATTAGCTGTTATGGTCTCAATTGCTGCTTTTTATGAAACAGAGTTTTTCCTTGAAAATTTTAGGGCAAGGCAACACTTCTTACAACACTTGCTGACACGATGAAGGAGGAAAAAGAGCAGATGGAGAAGAGAATGACAGATGAAATTGAAAATCTGAAAAAAGACGTTGAAGAAAAATCTACAAATATCATTGAGAAAGGAAAATTAATAGTCAAGGTGAGAACAAGGGCAGATTTTTGAAACAAAAGTGAAATCGACACGCCAATTTTAAAGCGATTAGCCATTCAAGACAAAGAGAATTCTGCCAGAGAGAATTCTCTTTGTCTTTGATAAATAATCGCTTTGAAATTGGCGTGCTAACTTCATTGTTATATTGTTACAATTTCGGCTCTTGATTCGTTCTGAAACACATTTGAAATACAGAACAATACCTGTGTCTTTGCCATTCTTGTAGTTGACCTTCTCAACACTGTAAACGCAATATTGCTTCCTCGTTGTTTTTCCTACATTTCAAATGCAATCTTGCTCAAATTCATTTTGTGTGGAGACGAAAAGATTAACGATAGATTTAAAAAGAAAACTATTTGAAGCAACTGTTAAGTTTATTTATGTTGGAGAACGCTTTCAGTAATCCTTCGCTGAAGACTTCCCCACATTTACATCATATTTTCTGGTGTATATATACATATATGGGTGTGGGTGTGATCTGTATTTATAGAATGTAATATATAGATTTGTATTTCTATGTGATGGTTATTTTTTACTTTTGTTTCAATTTTATCAGTTTTATTTTTTAAATACATCCGGACGTAGAAGTTTCATATTTTACTTTCAAATTTCAGATCAAATCTTTGGCACGAAAATACAAATCACAATGCGAGGAACTTCAAAAAGGCAAAGGCAAGGAGCCTGGGGAAGAGAAACAACAAACCGCTGCTGCTGTTGACGAAAGTCGGGTCATTGAAATTGAGGAGGAGAACAGGAAACTCAAGGAAGATATTAATAAATTGGAAAGAACTTTGCAAGAGGTATTAAAATTCAAGCATTAATTAACCTTCCCTTTAAGGAATGTTAGATAAGTATACGTGAAAGATGTTAAATATCGTCCATGTTTGTTGTTATATCATGCAATGTTTAGTATCTCTTTAACATGTACAGATTTAATGTTTCGTATTTCCTAAATTTTAATATTTGCAATTATTCGGTATGGTGACGATAAGGAAATTTCCAATCTAATACGGAAATTCTCAAGGAAACAATAAAATTTATCAAGACTTCAGAACGTTTCAAATAAACCTCAATGCATAATTTTCTTCTCTCATGTTTAGTTAAACTTGTATTGGTGTACTCTAATTTGCAGTTTCTTAATTTGTATGTATAACTTGTATCCGTTAATTTATGTGAAGGTCACAAAATATGTTATTGAAAAAATACATAATATATATATACAGTAAATATGTTATTGTTATAGTAAATTTTTGTTGAGATATAGCATTTACATTTGATATAAATTGTTTTTAACGCAGGCCAAACAGAATGTGGAAGATCTGACTTCAAAATCAGCAGAAACGACACAAAAGGATGACGATTTGACAAAAAAGAATGAAGATTTGAATCAAGAGGTAGAAAGGTTGACTAAGGAGAACGAGAGTAACAAGGTAGATTGTTATTATGATAAATATCATTTTTTATCACGTAATGAACATTTTGGCGGTTCAGATGATTGGCGCCAAAAAGACTAAGTGAACAATTGGCGGCGATGGAATCTGACTGCTTGTTCAATTTTGGCTTCAAATCTTTAATGAACGTATTAATGTCATTGTTATTATCACAAGAATTATTGCTGTTATTATTATTATTATGCTGAGTCACTAAATCAGAATAAATATTAGATCAACACTGAAAGCTCTCAAGGGATATACGAAACAGTTCACTCCATGGGGAATCGATTAAAAAAAAGTACAGTTGAACCCTGCTTTTTGGACTCTCAAGGGGAATGAAAATTTGTTCGAGATAGCAAATTTATTAGATAACTGAAGCAAAGTTAACACTAAAATTTCTCAAGAGTTTAATTGTATATACAAAACAGTTTGAGTAAAAGTTTACTCCAAGGGGAATCGATTAAATACACAGTACATTCGAACCCTGTTTTTTGGACTCTCAAGGGGAATGAAAATTTGTTCGAGATAGCAAACTTATTAGATAACTGGAGCAAAGTGAACACTAAAATTTCTCAAGAGTTCAATTGTATATACAAAACAGTTTGAGTAAAAGTTTACCTCAAGGGGAATCGATTAAATACACAGTACATTCGAACCCTGCTATCTTAAACTCTCATGGCAATTTGTTCGAAAAAGCTAGTTTTCGAGACAACCGAAGCTGAATCAACTCTAAAAGTTTTTGGGATATATAACACTCAGTTCGAGCTAAGCGAGTTTGAGTGAGAGAAGATCAACCATGTTTGTTTATTTTATGTCAATGGTGAGGAATTTCATTTCAGGTTGCGCTTGCAGAAATTGGCGAAAAAGATGAACGAAACAAGAAAATCCTTCGATCTGCCAAAGAAAGGATCAATGATCTCAATGGTG
This sequence comes from Phacellophora camtschatica, assembly GCA_036873815.1. NCBI lineage: Eukaryota > Metazoa > Cnidaria > Scyphozoa > Semaeostomeae > Ulmaridae > Phacellophora > Phacellophora camtschatica. The sequence continues at coordinate 16,191 of JAYJMH010028877.1, forward strand.
CGATTTTGCAATATTCATGCTACTTCCAATTTCACTCGTTTTTTATTTTGCTCAACGTAATGTAAAGCCTTTTTGGGACATCTGGTATACATATGACCTTACGTTTGACTACCATTAGCTCTACGCCCTAAAGATTATACCACTGCGCCACTACGCTTATAGGATTACACCACTACTCTCAACACTAATTGACAGTAGGTTTTCCTTTTATTAATTATATAAACGCCCACCCCCTAGAATAAGAGCCAACTCAAATGTGCTCTAAATTAAATAAGCGCCCGGGTGCTTAAACATGGCCTTACAATATTTATGCATATGATATGACCACCTTGCGTTTGGCTGCCCTTTTCTCAAAACTCTTTAAGATTCCACCACTGTGCCATTACACATTCAAATTGTGTAGTTCTTGTCACGTGTTATATATTTCTGCTTTTGCATTTTGTAGCTCAAAAAGACAAACTAGCTAATGAGAATAAAGAGCTGCAAAACACAGCTAAGGAGCAAGAGGAAAAACAACAATCTGTTGAAAACAAAATGGAAGAAAAGGAAGTAATGATGAACACAATGAAAAAGCAATACGATGCTAATATTAATGGAATGGAGAAGGAACTTCAGGAATTGAAGGACACAAACAGGAGTCTGTATCAGCAGATACAAGATTTGGAGAGTGACAAGAGGCAAGTATTTTTGTTTGTTGTGTCATTTCTAATTATATTTGGAGATGTTTATAAATGGAGATGTTTTTAAATATCAAAGTTTAAGAAGACACTGTGCAAAATAAAGGATAAAACATTGTTGGAATAACTTCTCTTTTTTTTCTTATGTCGTCAAAATTTAATCATATGGCCTATGTTACAAATAAAGGGGAATAAAAATGTATTCGAGATTAACACTGGACCTAATCAACACTGGAAGCTCTCAAGGGTCCTGAGCTCTAGTTTTATGTTTCTTACATAATGGTCGGCGGTCGTCAGAAGGTCGGCGTAAGTCGTAGATAATGACACACCATTTTTAGGTATATTGCAACAAACAGTTGTACATTTTGTTCTTAAATATGTATTTTGGAATGTGTATTTTAAGAATGAATAATATTTGTAAGCTTACAGTTATTTCATAATCTCAGGCTTGCAGGCGAAAAGTCGGCTGATCTGGCAAGAGCTATTACAGAGTCAGAGGAAATGATAGTAAAATTGAAATCTCAAGCTTCTGTTAAGCCGATGCAGGATCATCTTGTTGCAGAGCCGTCAGGTTTGTTTGCATTTTTAATTAATTTCTATAACTTTTTTAAATATCCTACTCAGTGGACCAGAGAAACTTTCCCATTTTTGCAAAGCTTTAGTTTTGATAATTGATGTTTTGATAATTTAGTTTTTGCTTGACGGCGATGTGAGAGACCTCTACTTAGAAGTTTTATACCTTGCTTACCAAGATCTACTTAGTTATTCCTGAGCTGTGCTGAGATGGTAAGCCAACTTTAAGGGCTTTCTCAAGGCCACAATGTAGTATTTTTAACAAATTGCGACAGCAAAAATTCTCAATTTTTGGTTTTATTGAGCATAACTCAGTGATTATTAGGTGGATTTTTGCAAACAGATATCAAACTACAAATTGAAGACTCTAATTTAAAATTCACTGCAGCTTTATAAACGTCGGCACGTTTTTGGGTCACCTGGCATAATTAGGCAAACATTTTATGGAAATGCGCCTTGGACTGAAGGGCTGAAATGAAAAATCAATTGGTCTTCATGACGGGTTAGGTTATTTTTACAGAAATGAATGAAATGTAAACATGCATCATTTCTTTATGCAGTGATTTTCCAAACGTTTATTTCATTATTTTCAGCTTTTGCACCTCTCACAGCAACAGTCAGGCCAACTGCCTCAAACGTGACAAGCCAGACTCAAAAATCAATGCCAACCCGCACAGCTAGCATACGTCCGTTAATTCCTACTCCAACGCCAACTGCAATGGTCAGCCCAACTGTCCCTTCCGTGCATGCTTCGGTTACTCAAGTCGTTACTCCTCAACATCCTAGTCGCACTTCAATTGCTGGAAGTATGGTACAGGACCAGAGGATGTCAGAAGGTCCTTCCGGCTCCAGTCGAGAAGTCGTATCTGGTCCTAGTCGTAGCCAAGCAAGTTTGTTCAAAGCTCCAAGAGTGCTTGCGACAGTTCAGGCACAGGAAGGTTGATCATTTAAAAAGTTTATTTTATTTTTTTGTTTAGAGTTCCTTAGATTTGACAATGCACCTCAATGGACTTTCCAAGGTGAAGTTATTACAAGAATTGTTACGAGCATTCCTTATGGTTCTCCTGCAGCTCCTTCACAGCGTATACTAGTTTGGCTATCAATTTACTATATAAGTCATCGAATTATCTTCCCCTTAAAATTTTGTCATCTGTTTAAGCGATTGTCTGATGTTCATTGGAGGGTTTTCCGAAACACAACAAAGAGCGATCTTGCCATTCCAAAGATGAGACAAAAACATGGTTTAATGCCGTTTTCATGTTTACATTTAGGTGCAACATCTTCATCCGAGACTCAAGCAACTGTAGCTCCTCTCATCTCGGCTTCTGCAAATGATGAAGAAAGAGAAGAAGCTGTCGAAGAAGATGTTCTTGAGGAGGAAGAAGATGAAGAAGAAGAGCCAACTCGACAGGAAGATTTATTGGATCGTATTTTGCCTTCGGATGTTGCTAATGTTGTTGAGAGTCTTGTGACAGAAGATGGAGAGGAAAGCGGGAGTCTTGAGAATGTCGAGGAACAAGAACAAGCAAGGTGAGAGATTAAAAATGTAAAAGTGAAGAGTAATTGCCACTTATAAACTGACTTGTAAGAAAATTCAGGCTCACTTTGTGGCGAAAATTCACAAATTATGTATATACCAGTAGAAGTTATATTTATATTTGAAAATTGATAAAAAAAAGCTCATTTAAATATTAAATTTTTCTAATAATGTCAGTGAATTGATAACTTAATCTTGTATTTGTAGCATACTTGCGTTTATTTCCGTACTATTTGCCATAATATTAACAATCAAATTGTTTTTTAGATACCTTCATGAATGTCATTTATTACTGTAATTATTTGGGCTAAAATTTGATTTTTATGTTATATTTTTTGCCTAAAACGTTTGAACTATGATAAAGAAAACGTTTATCTGATGTTTTCCGTGTTTTTTTATAAGAAACGAAGACCTCTTAGGACGGCGTATTAGAGGATGAAGGTTTTTATTAAATGGATAATGATGGTAATAAATTCTAATTATTTACATAAATTAAGAGGCTAAATTAATTATGCTATAATAAATTTCATTTTTTAGAATGGAAGATTCTCAAGCATCAGAAGAAGCAGCAGTTTCTGTCTCGTTATCGCCTGAACATGATTTCGAGACTATCGAACATGAAGCTGGTGATCGTGTTGAAAATGAACCTCAAAATCAAGACAGTGCATCAATGAAAAGGAGGCGATCCGAAGGATCAAGCTCCGAAAGGTAATAATCTCATGACATCAACATGTAGTTTTGTTTGCATGACAATACTAACTGCATGGATGAGAATAGTGCAAAAAATTGCGGGGACTGCATGGATGAGAATTAGGCAAGAAAGGCAGGAGTATAAGAGATTGTAGGGCTATCTGCCTTTAATGGAGGCTATATCCCTGTAGTGGAGGCTATCTGCCTGAGTTAGTCATCATAATCATCATCCTCATCACCATATTTTCGTTCTACATTAAACACACGCTTCTAAACACACTCCGATTTCTTTTTCTAATGAATTTCAACAATGTATTATAACTTTTTAACATACCTTGCGTTACTGACAATTCTTCAAGATCCATCATTTCTAACATTGATAATATATACCGCCCTAACTCTGATTTGTGTATGATATGAAAGTTATAACTAAAGACGCGAATTTGAAAGGAGCGCAAAAGTTGTAAATGATTTGGGGCTTCGTAAGTTGTATTCAAGGCTTTGGGGAGTTGTAAATCTTTGCTCCAAACTGAGTAAACAATTTTGCGACAATTGCATATAGTGATGGGCAAAGAAAGAATGCAACATTTTATTGCAGCGTGTAGACACAAGTTTTTTCTCTGGAAAGAGACTAAGTTGAATAGGCTTTAACCCTTTCAACCCGGGTAAGACCATATGGCCCATTGACAAACAACATAAAGCGTCGTATTTCCAGGAGGTAAATACAGACATAACTTTTAATAAGTTTAAAATATTTTAACATAAGTTTATATCTTGAATTAAGTGCTACTCCCTGCAAAATCAAATATAGATGGGATTTTCCTGTTAATTGCAAATAAATCCGGCCGTGAAAGGGTTAACTGTGATGTACGAGCTTTGTACAAATGTTTTGATAGCAAGTTGATCTCGTCACCAAAATTTCGGATGTTTGCGATTTTTGTTAATATTTTCATTCGGCGCGCAAAGGATCAATTTGAATGGGTCTCGACATGAGGAATTTATGTTTTCAGATATGTTTTTTGGTAGAAGTTTTATCTTTATATATTTATAGTGCAGTTAATTCACATTTTATTAATTTGTCATTCAGAGAAGGAGATGATGAAACGAAAGACATGCCAGATGAGAAAAGGCTTCGAGTACAAGAGGTAGTATAAATGTTTACTGAAATTGTACCCAGGAGAATCCCATATATAAATAAGAAACAACATTTTTAAAACCAGGCCATTGTCTACAAACAATTAGCTATTGTTAAATCTATTGTTCAACGAGTAAAGTAGGGTCTCAGTTTCTTATAAGGTTGTTTCTTACATGTGGACCTCTACTGTATCCGAACAAGCATTTCCAAGCCCAGACGTTTTGAAACGAAAACATTGTAATTTTTAGTATGAAAGTGGTGAGGGAAACATGGAGAGATTTCGTAACAATAGTGAAATTGGCGTGTCGATTTCACTATTGTTACAAACTCTGCCTCGTTGGTTGGGGCTAAAAAAGCTGATACCACTTGAAAGCTACTGGAAAAATCTAAGAAGAATTAATTTTAGCAAAAAGTTACTGTGCTGAAGCCCCACCAGCAACATTGGTTTTTTGGAGATGAGTGAACTCACACGTGACTTTGCCGCTTTGCCAGTAAAAGATTTGAAACCTATGCTGCCAGCAAGGCTTGTTGTGACCAAAAAACCCTTGGAAACTTTTAGTATTCTCCTACTTTGTGCATTGAAAGCACGAGTTTTCTTGGCATAAAATGTGTTACAAAAATCAAAATATGTTTTATCAAGAGATTGGTAACATGACTTGAATTGGATGTAAACAAACCTTAGCTGAATAACAGAGGCGAACTTTGTAACAATAAGTGATTATTATCCCCCGAGAACAAAACAAAACTCTTAGATGGAAAACGAAAAGAAACAATGTTGCCGATGTTTTCATTTTCCAGTTGGGAGAGTTTCACTTTGCTCTGGAGGAATAATCGCTTTGGAACCAGTGTGTCAATTTCACTATTGTTCAAAAATGCGTCTCTGTTTAGCTAAATATGCCTATTCCTCCCAATTTATTTAAATCTCCATCATTGCAGACTTCGCTAGAAAAGTTGATAAGCTTATGCTTTTGCTTTAAAAATTGTCAAGCAATGCTGGGTGGCTAAACACTTGATTTTACTTTTAGGAACCTGTCAGCCAAGAGGAATTCGACGAGTACAAAGAGTCTGAAGTCATATCAATATCAGACGGAGAAGGACCTTTTCAAGATTCAGGAGAGGGGGAAGACGAAGGAGATGAGGACGTTGATGATGCGGAGGATAATGACAGCGAAGGAAGTGTGGAGGAACTTGAGGAAGACGATGAGGATGATGATGAAGAGGATGATGACGAGGGTGATGAGGAGGAAGAGGAAACTGAGGCAGTAGTGCTTAATTATGAAGGTAGATTCTATGTGCGCTCGTTACAGGATTTGTTCTGTGTTTATTTTGATTTGATTGAGTTTACTCAAAGGTGGGAAATCACAGGGCATCTTTTCAATTGCAAATCACAGGGCATGACCAAGTGTGAGAACAGGGGAACGTTGGTACCAGGAAATTTCTTATAAAGCAGAAGAAAAATTTCAGGAAAATGTCATGTGCCAGCCCTGAATCTTTTTTCTTACAAAATGTAGATTCATCTAGGAACTGCTTATGACTGAATCAAATTGCGCTTTTCAATTTCAGAGGAGTCATTTGATGAAGATGAGAACGATATGGAAGAGGAGAGAGACATGGAAGTCGATGATGAAGACGAAGAGGAAATGGAAGATCGCGAAGAGGAGATAGAAAACATCAGAGAAGAGGCTGTTATAACTGAAAGAGAGACTCAACAAGCAGCTGTTGTGCAAGAACGATTGAGCTCGAATACACCTCCAATTCATTTAAGGGTATTTTGGCTCTATTTGTTGTTGGGCCGAAGGACCCAAAGAAATGTTCCCACATTTTCGAGCTGTTGTGGTCGAGATTTAGTGTCGATATTCTGTTGTTGCTTGAATTTGATATAAGAACCTTTAATTTATAGCTTGACATCTTGTTTGCCAAAATCTACCCAATGATTACTGACGTATTCTCAGTGAAATCAGAAAAGACGACTTTTGTTGCTACAAACCGCTGAAAGTACTGCATTGTGGCTTTGAGAAAGCCATCAACGTTGGCTTTATTTTATTATAGCTCAGAGATTACTTAGTAGATTTTGGCATATATAAAGTTGAAGCCTCTCACATCAACGTCAAGCAAAAACCAAATTATCAAATATAAAGCTCCTCCATAGCAACTTTGTGTTACCCAGTATTTTAGGATAAGGTCAAAGCAAAAGAGTCTTTATTTTGTTACAAGTCAGTGGGAAACGAGCTCAAAGTATCTCAATGTGATGTTGTTGTCGTTGTTGTAGCAATTTGATGGTTGCTGTGGAGATGCCTTACATGATTTTTTGAATCTTTGCCGTCGTTATCTTGGTGATTAATTTTATTTGAAAATATATGACAAATAGCAATTGTTCATTTCGTTCATTGACAAGTTGTTTTAAAATCTCTATTTAAAGAAAAAATCCTATTTGTCATATATCTGGGGATAGGATTGCTGATTAAAATGCGACAAGAACAACACAAATGCACACGTAAATGAAGCAGGAATTAATTGTGCAATTGGTCCATTTCACTTTTTTTTAAGATTTCTAATCCTCGTTTCAGGAACCAATAAGAGAACTGCAACGCCGTCAGCCATCACCAGCTGCATTTATGCTTGCTGCGCAGGAACAAGGTGGTCGTGGAAGGTAATTATAGCTCAATAAATAATTTTTTTTTTTTTTCTATCTTGGTTTTTATTTTGCATTCGTACCACAAGCATGTTGATACTATTTCTCGGTAGAGTTAAGTGCTAACACCATCTTTAGGCATACGACCAATATCATCTTTCGTTTCGAGCATTACTCGTCTTCAGGTTATTATATATACATGGTAATTTTGTCAGAGCCAGCTCAGCTGGGTAAGAGGTTGTCAAACCAGGGAAAGGGGTGGCGCCCTCTCCTGCCCGCCCTTAGCAGCAGTTAATCAAAAAGGAGCCTTTATGTTGCCTTTGAACTAGCGCGATCGGCCTACTAACTAACTTATATATATATATATATATATGTTGATTCTTGCAGAGCCTTCAGAAGAAGATATCAGCTGCCATCTTTTTCTCTTCCACCGGTAAGTAAATATTTTATGAAACAACCCGTTAAATTTACGATAAAACTATTGATTAGATTTTGTGCCAATTAAAATATCATTCTATTTGGATGATTGTAGTAGATTAACGGCATTTACATATGATGAAAACATATGTTTACAAAATACATACTGTATTATTTACACCGAAAAGAAACTTCTTGTGTGTGGAATACGAATTTACTTTGTGTCTACGAGAGTGGCACTTGTATCCTTCAATATTATAACAATCTCGGGCTTTTCGTTGTTCTTTCTATGCTTGAAAATGTGAGGAAAATTAAAAACTGGTTAAAACTGGTTTCCTAAGAATTTTCTGCAGTTATAGCAGTTTGAAGAAACAAAGGAAACAGACTTAAAAATTGAAGTTTAGGTTTTTCTAACGGTTTACATTGTGGAAATATGATTACGTACGATTATTAGGTGTGATGTTCGGATTTTAAAATTACAACATTTCCACATCTTTACAGATTTCCACATCTTTGAATTCAATTATTCTCTTGTTTGTTTTATTTTGTTTCGGTTGACTAAGCCTGACATTGTAATTTCCTTTAAAAAAGTTATGCACCGTCTATAAATTCAGAGTAACATTTATTTATTGTTAGATTTTAAGAGAAATTTAGCTCAAGGCAGTGTACTTGTAAATTTATTTATATTTAATATAAAGTACACACAATGCTAAAGTTTTATTAATCTTAGCAAACATTGTTTTTTTGGATCGCATTTTGGGTACAATATTAAATTGCAGTCATTTTATAAATGAAATTAATTGGCAGAAATCAACAGTTTTTTTAGAAAATTGAAAGTTTTTTAATCACCATGACATACAAACAATTTTATAATTCAACACTTCATCAAGCTACTGTGACAAAATTTGAACTTTATATGAAACTTTTCAGGGTCAGGGTGGCAGTGGGCCATTCGATGAAGCTGAGGATTGCACAGTTCCGAGCACTCCAACACTCTACGAACCGAAGAGATCAGATGGCTTCGCAGAGGCTGTCAGGTATGGCTATTTAATTATGAAAGCGTTAGGATAAGTGGACACTCTTATCCTCAGGGGTTGGAAGAATTTTAACGCCCTGTTTTATTTCTGCTAAACAGGCAAATCCTATGCAACCTTTATTTTGCAGGGGGCTGCACATCCAAACCAAATTGATTTATATGATTAACTTACGTTTAAATCTCTGAGATAAATATAAAGTTCTGCCCACATTTACCTCCTAAAATTGTGACGTTTTACATTGTTTGTTAATGAGCTGTATTGCCCTTTCCGGGGGTGAAAGGATTGAAAAAATTTCTCTTTTGAGATAATTTTTAGCTTTCATTTTGAACTTTTTTATCTGATGCTTTGAAAGGTTATTTAAAGATATTGGATCAGTTTTTGTTTTGTAAGTGCTGGTCAAATGGTAATTTTGTTTGTTGCAATTTTGGATCATTGGCATCCCAGATATCTTATGGTTGTTTCAGTATGTTGCATGTCTTTCTAGCTAGGCATGTTTGTGGTGAGGTGATATTGTGAAGGTTTTTTGTTTTGGGAAACCATGGAACTCTACCAATTGGTTTTCATTAAATACGCATTGTGAACATTGAGTGTTTGCTTGCCGAATGAGAAACGAAGCTAAGGTCACGAGCAATCGCTATTTTGGTGGTGAGATTGATTTGTTACAACTACACACAGTTACAACCGTAATTGCTGCTCGATTCAGCGTGGTCTTTAAGAAACGCGAGTTGTTGTTTCCATATTATTCCACGTGTGCTTGCATATTATTCCATTTTTGTTCCCTGTGTCCCTATACCCATGAAAGTTGCTGTCGTTGCGCACATGGATACATGATATTTCATTATTATTTTATTTCATGTGTTTTCTACGAGGATAGTGCCTTGGTTAGGCCAAACATTACTTTCAATCAAAAGTATCAGTGTTTCAAAGAAAATTTTTCAAAATTTCTAGCCCAAACCGTTGCAGGCATTTTTAGATAGCCATATTTTTTATTTTAACTGCTTTGTTTTAGTTCGCCCCAAGTAAGACCACTCATATTCTTAGTATGCTTTGTTTCAGTTCGCCCCAAGTCAGACACCCGGTATTCTCATTTCCTGGGGCTTCAGATGGAGAAAGAAGACCATCGCAAGTTGTTGGCCTAGGCGCAGGAGTTACGGATGGAGGTTTTTAATTCATTTATTTACTGCTTCGTATTATTTCGTAGTTTTATATTTCAACCGACTCCTGCTATTAAAGGTGTTATTAAAGGTATCCTCATGAAATCTGATTTTTCTCTGAAGACTCCAAATTGCACAACAGAAAAAACACAGATTTAAGAAATACTAGGCTATCAAACTTGAAATTTTATTAACATACCCTATATATTAGTATTTTATTAACATTTATTAACATACCCTATATAAATACTTGATTTGATAAAGAGTATATCCTCGAATCGAAGCGTCGTGCATTCAATTTGCATTTATAATGCTATCGTTGCTTATTCATTCTTTAATATTATTAAGAAGTTTGAACTAAATTTGAAACGTTTCAATGTTTTATGTTTTAACGTGACATGATGGCTGGTGCAGTGTTTGTAAAGGGGGGGGGGCGTTTATCATCATTTTATTTCTAGGTCAAAAGGGGAGACGCGTTTATCAGAAGGAGACTATGTGTTTAACTATATATATCACTATATATCACTCAATAACAACTTTAAAAAAATTTTATTATAAAGGAATTTGCCCATGAATTTATAAATTATATTGAATTGGCAATTTATCGTACAATCAATTTTTGTAAAAACAGGACTTCGGCTCGACGACACAAGAATTGACTTACTTGCCGGAGAAGATTCAGCCAGTGTTCCATCTACACCAATCGGTGTTGTTCCATCTGGTAAGTATTAATATCATGGTCATTTAACTCATTATCCCTTAAAGAAATCACATAGTAGATCCCCGCAATTATGAAACTGGATTTTGGCTTTAGCCTCAAATCATATCAAATCATTATATTGTTCTTCTATTGTTCTTATGAAGATTTTGAGCCTTAGTTTCCTAATTTGCAGTTTTTTGATAGTGGGGATCTACTGTATTTGTCAAGAGGGGACGTTAAGCCAGCGGTTTTTCGTCCTTCGGAGGGGACGTTTAGCCAGCGGTTCCATGCCCGAAAGCGGCATGTTCACCCGTGTTCCTGCTGGAAACAAGTCATCTCGAGACTTTCGCAGGCCGGCATGTTAAATAAAATCACTCAGAAAATACTGCAAAATTAAAGAAATGATATGGTGCAAATGTTTAACCATGCATCAAGCAGATTGAAAGCCCGGGGGTTACATCCTAATATATGGGTACTGGTATGTGCCGCTGATAAGGATGGGTTTGAAGACTAAATTCTCTAAACATGGGTATGATTTTTGGTAAAAATGCCTTAATGTTGAGCGAGATATAAAAATGTGTTCCTTAGTTTTGGTTAGTTTGGACATGGTTTGGAATGAAAGACAACATTGCTATTGTATATACACAATAATTTGACCATTAAAGATGGGTGGGTTGATAAAATGTCAGCGGCACGCTCCTTTGGTGAAAAATTGCACAGTTTCTGTTTACTCGGCTCACTAATCTGGTTTAGTTTATGAGGGATTTCGAATCGATTAAAGATCGCATTAGTTTTGTTTAATCGGATTTGTAATCTGGATTAGTTTATGATGAGCTTTCAAATCGACCAAAGATTGCACAGGCTTTGTTTATTCGACTTTGTAATCTAGATTAGTTTATGATGGGATTTTAAATCGATTAGAGATTACATTGGTGTTGCTTAATCCACTTTGTAAATCTGATTCAGTTTATGACGGTTTAATGCTTCACGAGAATGCAATGTCGTATTTCAAATCGATTGCAGATTACATGAATTTTGTTTTGTAGTCTGGTTCAGTTCATGACAAATTTATGTTATTCGTGAAATTGGCATGGTGCCGGATTATATATGAATACTTTCTTTTTCAGTAACAATAACACCAGCTGAAGGACTGGGAGAGGAAATTCTTGCTTCGCAACAGACCTTTGTTCAAAGTATTTAGCTTTTCTATTAAACTCCAAAATTTATGTGTTTTATACAGTTTTTTCTTTTCATGTTTTGTGTTTTTAGCATTACGGGATCTTCTTTATGCGATTAAGTTCAAATGAAAGATTTTTGCAAACAGATTTACCAATGAATCGAATGATTAGCAATACTTAAGAGCAGACTTGACAACTTTGAATACAAGCGATAAGATCACAAAAATTAGCAAAACAACGATGTAACCAAATACTTTAGGGTAACATTCATCTGGGTTTGTGCATACCGGTCTTACCTGTGTATACTGGTCTTGAGGCCAATACGTTAGGGTAACATTTATCTGTGTATACTTGTCTTAAGGCCACAGGGGAGTAATGTATTGACATGCTCCCTGTGGCATCGTCTATGGTCAACTTGTTTTGTAGTTGTACTTTTTTATTAGATGGTTATAGAAAAAAATAGGGTTCACTCAAAAGCTGTGAAATCTGATCTTGAGGATTGCAAATTGCTTCATCATAATGGAAACTTGAATTGTTTATTTTGTGAAAACTTTTGTTACCAACATGATTAAATTTTTAAGGAATGTTATCAAACAATTTTAGGCCATCTACATGAGTCAAGCACAGCTAGAGTTCCACAGCTAAGTTCTGAGGATCACAGCCAAGAGCAAAACGTGCCTCAACAAATTGATTTAACTGCGGACGACGAGGAAGATGAGGAGGAGGATGATGTCATCAATCCAGATGTATTGTCGACTGATCAGCAAGATGATGACGATTTATTTGAAGACAAGTAGGTGTCATTGTCATTATTTGAAATTAGAGAATGCAGAGAATTTTTTCAATTTAAATTCAATTTATTTCTTCAAAGAATACATCTAAAGCTAACGTATAACACCATACTCGTATTCTATGCGACCCAAGAAAAGCTGATGCCTAACTAGCTTGGGCCGCTAAAAATAACAACAATTGTAAACATTAATTATGAAAATAAACTAAAATACATAATATCGGATATATATCTAAAATCTAAAGTTACAAATAGCAAAATAATGACCATGATATAATAAGATCATTGATAATAATAAGTTTCAAAATTTTTCAATAAAGTACGTTTTCAGTTTTTTGCTGAAAGATTTCCAGTTGATGGTATTTTTTAAAAGACGATGGAAGCTTGTTCCATAGGTGGCCTCTTTGTTGCTTAGCATTTTATCCCTCCAGAATAAAACCCGCCATCTCCAACTCTCAAAGGAAATTAAAATTTGTTCGAAATAGTTCGAGTTTTGGAGATCAAAAATTAAAGCTTTCAATTGATATGCAAACAGTTCGAATATAAGTTCGCTTCTTGGGGAATCGATCAAAAACACAGTATAGTTAAACCCTTCATCTCGAACTCTCAAGGGGGTGGGGAGGATAAAATTCAGAGTCCAAAAGTGATCAACCTTCCTCCAAGCCTAAAGTTGAATTTCTAAAACCTTCCTCGTTAAACAATGGAAAGTAGGCGTGGTTTGGGTGTGTCATATCATTTTCCTTTGTTTTCTTCAACCTTCCTCCGGTCAATGACCATAATGTTTTTCTGATTTTTTGTGCTCTCTTGGGATATACAAAACAGTTCAAGTTAACTGAGATATAAGTTCGAGTTAAAGATGTTCAAAAACTTACCAAATTGGTGCTTTACAGGAAAAATGTTTTCGATTTACCAAGACTGAGTAGGCAGATTATTTAGATCCAAATCCAGATTACATCTTAAATCCAGATTACATAAGTCTATGCGTAAGTACGAAAACAACGATCAATGTTTCATGGTCAACGATTTCGACGAAAGTATTTTTGTTTAACACATAAAAAGTATTCTTTTTAACTTTTTGCAGCCATCAACCTGTTGAAAATGTGGAGGAGACAGAACGACGAGAAGTTGAAGATACTGAAATTGGTAAACCGCAGCAGGATGAAAGTGAATCAAAACCTCTAGAGGAAGGTTCGCATTGTTTTTATGGATAATGAATAGCACATTGTTACCGGTCGTGAAAAGATGAACTCATCCAACTATTTTCGGCGCGTTGACAGTGACCAAGTGTTTGTTGTCCGGCCATTTTCTCAAAGTCGCAAAATGCAACAATCAAAACTATTTTACTTTGATACCCTGTGTTTTAGAGCATAGGGTGTCAAAGTAAAATAAAAGTACATGGTATTATGGTTGAATCACCGCTTATATTTTAACAATATTTTTCAAATAAATAAAGTAATAACTTCGTTTCTTAAAAGTAAGAACTTTCCTTAAAGTAATAGAAAGTAAGAACTTTTCCGAGAGACGAGACTAAACTGGTTTTAAACCTTTCACGTCCGGATTTATTTCAAATTAACCGGCAAATCCTTTCTAAATTTCATTTTGCAGGGGGTAGCACTTAAAAACTAACTTAATTCAAAAGATAAACTTACGTAGAAATATATGAAATTCATTCAAGTTATGTCTGTATTTACCTCCTGGAGATATGACGTTCTACATGATTTGGCAATGGGCTATATGCCCCTTCCCGGGGTTCATATTAAAATTTCTTTACTTTGATATGTAATCAATATTTTTATAGGACAGAAAGAACTGCAATGCTTTTATTTTAATTTTTAGAAAAGCAAGACGATAAAACAGACAAGGAAGATGACGATGTGTCTGGTACGTTTTATATTACTATTCATGAACGGTATACCCTCCTCCGTGTCTCAATTTTTAAAGATTCCGCATGCCCATGCCCAAGATTTATGTTTTGTCAACTTTTACCTTAAATAAGCGAAGATGGTTCGTTTCTGAGTGGCTAACCGTCGATGTATCTGGAATTAAATTATTCAATAGGATATCTTTTAAGGTTTGAAATTTCATTCCAAGTTGTCTCATGCTGAATCAGAAGCTGAAGTTATAGTTATTTTTTCATTCCTGATACATCGATTTTGATGAATTCTTTCTTAAAAAAAAAAATGTGAACTTATGAAATGAATTTTGCTTACAGGCACAGGTAATGAAACGGAGGAAAAACGGGCAGTCGTCACAAGAGCATCATCATCTCGTCCAGCAGCAACAAGAACAACTAGAGGAAGAGGCAGAAGACCACGCCTTCGTAGAAATATCCCTGCAAGTGAGTAAAGCGTGCACGTCTTTTTTAGGTTATCACTTAAAACTATATTAAATGAGGAAAAAGATCTGAATAATTTTTAATACGTTTGAAAAATCGGAAAAAGTTGTTTTTATTTTTTTTCTATTTTAGTCAATCTGTTTCGTTCCCCGTTCTTCATTCCGCGTTTTTCGTTCCGCGTTTTTCATTCCTCGTTTACGTATTTCGCGTTTCAGCAAAACTCAGAACCATTTCTTTTTGCATTGTTAATTTTGGTAGTAATTTAAGATATTCCCTACCTTAGTACATGTTTTGTTTTCGGTTTTGAGAAGAATAAACAAATGACATGCGAACATATTTTAATGTGAGAAAAACACTTACTCCTGTTTGTTAGTTTCTTCTTTATCTTTTTAGGTCGAGCACAAGGGACGGATGATAAAACTGAGTCCGAACAAGGACAATAAACCTGTAGTCAGATGTTGATAAATGCCATCTTTTCATTAATTTTTACATCGTTAATTTTGTTTATTTTAAGAGAATTCTTTTTATGAGATTTTTTGTATTTACGTGGTTATTTGTAACTTTTCTTGCCTATCTTGAATAATTTCAGTTTTTTGTTTAAAAAATAGTTTGTTTGCTCATCAAGCTAGTTAACTCGCATGATGAGTATATTCGTAAAAGGTGATGGATGTCATCCGAATGTTCATCAGAGTTTTTTAGAATTTGGTCAAGTTCTGAAGCCCGTGCCAGGCTATTGAACCCGAGCTAACAAGAGGGAATTTTATGAAACAAAAGATTGCTGGTTCCAGCTCAAACATGACAATGCAATTTGCTATTTGAAAGAATAGATTTCACACTCTGAATGCATTCAATCAAATCAAAATATACAAAGACAACCTAAAGTTATGATTTCTTTCATTATGATTTGCTTGGTTGCGTTGAGGGTGTTGAAATCTATTCTTTGCAATCACAAATAGCATTGTTATAAACAAGGGGATTTTGTAAAACTAAAGATTGCGGTTCTAACATGACAATGCGATTTGTGATTTGAAAGAATAGATTTCATACTCTGAGGGCATTCAATCAAATCAAAATATACCTAGACAACCTAACGTTATGATTTTGTTTATTATGATTTGCTTGGCTGCGTTGAAGGTGTTGAAACCTATTCTTTACAGCGACTATTCACATTGTTACGTCTTTTGTTTTGTTTTGCAAAATGTTTCATTGTTGCCCAATTATGTTCACTTTAGACGTCGTCGTGCCAGCGCCGTGTTAGAGTAAAAATGGAGTTTAAACCTTTCACGCCCGGATTTATTTCTGCTAAACAGGCAAATCTTATACAAGTTTCATTTTGCAGGGGGTAGCACATGCAAACCAACTTAATTTATATGGCAAATTTACGTTGAAAAATGTGAAATTAATATGAAGTTCTGCTCATATATACTTCCTGAAAATATGTCGTTTTACGTTGTTTTTCAATGGGCCGTACGGCCCTTCCCGCCGGGGTGAAAGGATTGCGATGAATACAGACAACGGCTACTGCATCTTCGAATTTTCTCTCTTTCAAATATGCCAAATTTCTTCAGAAACATTGTACACTAAAAAGTCTAAGAGACAGCACAATTGCAGACATCCAGCACAATTGTGGAACAATCTTGGCAATGATTTGAAAAGTATACATGACTTTAAAACATTCTCAAGGAAACTTAAAAAAGCTTAATTTCTAAATATTATCGCTGATTTCATATTAAAGAGAATTAAAAAAAATCCATGATATTAAAGCTTCTTATAAATCTATTGTGCTATCTGGCTATAACTCTATTGTGTTTATCTTTGAATTTATAATTGATACACTATTAAATTTGCCAAACACTAAACTATCCAGCCTTGTCATCACTAACTGCTAACTACCTCTATGTATCACAATCAATAAGTTTCGATATTTAGTTTAGAATTGTATGCATACGTATTCTGTTTACTGTTGTATTTTAGATTTTATTTTTACTTTTACTTATAAATTTTAGTTCACAGCCCAGACCAGTTAAGCATCGCTTTTTCTGAGTCATATAGATTGCATGATTTTTCCCGTATATTTTTCAAAATGTGCATTCTATGAATAAAATTTATTTATTTATTTATTCAGGTAAAATGGAAGGATTTTTTCACGCAATATTTTATACCCATAACTGTGTGATGATTTTGCTATTGAAATCCAGAATGTGCAAATTTGTACCTTTAAGTTTTCTGTGAAGAACTATGAGGCAATCCTTGTGTTGACCAAGAATATTATATATCTTTTGTGGAATGTAAAAGTACCTAATCTTAAAGATACATGGTAAACTTTGTAGTTTCTGCGGATATTTTTAGTAGGCTAAGTTTCTGAAAAGATACAATACGGCGTGGCGACATGGTATGGCGCGGCGGTTTAGACAGCTTCGCCGTCGTCGATTTTAAGCTACGTAAGGATAATTACAACCATTAATCTGATTTAACCCCTTCACCCCCATGAAGGCTCATATCGCCCATTGACAAACAACGCAAAACATCATATTTTCAGGAGGAAAATACGGTTAGAACTTTACATCGATTTAAGATATTTCAACGTAAGTTTATCATATAAATTAAGTTGGTTTGCATATTCTACCCCCTGCAAAATGAAGCTTGCATAAGATTTGCTTGTTAGCAGAAACAAAATCCGGGCGTGAAAGAGTTAGAGGAGGGTTTCAGTGGCTATGTTGGGTGTACCAAACTGCATAAGAAATACCTAATAAGGCCAGAAATACAAATAATATGTGTCGAGTAGAATGATAGTTACAATTAAAATTGTTTCGCCTGCTTACTAATTATTTAAGTGGTGTTTCGCCTCTTGACGAACTTTCACTTTGCAAGGAGCTATCGATGCTCTTTTTTATGTGTTAACCAATAATCAGTTATGTATTCATGGTGGCTGACTATATGTAAATTTATTTTATAGACTTTTTTCAATTATGTACTGCATTTTGAATCTTTCTCATTACAAAATTTCATTTTTTGTTTGTTACAAGCAAGTGTCAAGCTTGCAATTTATTTGTTCAATTCAGCACAATTGTGGCGAAATGATTACTTTTGGTATTTGCAATAAAAGTAGGCTATCTTTGTATCTTTATAATGCTGTATGCTATTAATCGCCGTCGCATACATCGTTAATATTTTTATTATTAATATTTATAATATTTAATATTTTAACGAAGGTAAGATAGCATTTTTTCTTTTCCTATTTTCACTTTCTCATAAATACAATCTTCTTTTCAAGGATGACTTACAACAATTATAAATTTATTCTCGTTTTCTTTTTCGGAATAATGCCAGCCACGAAAAAATCCTGCAATCCAACAAACGTTTTGGAAAACGACAAAGAGTTAATTGAAAGAAACAATATTTCGGAAACGTCAACTCTTAGCTTCAGGAGAAGAAAATGAATCGAAAGCTCAATTGTCAAAGAATGATGGCAAGGAACTACGAAAAACTGTTGGATATTGGCAAGGTTTTCGTTTTATCGTTAGTCTTCTCCTTGGAAATGGAGCTTTCCTTTTGTTGGACTTACAGTAACAATTGGTAACCACATTGTTCAGCCGTGTCATAAGCTCGAATGGAATTTTAGCAAGCAAGACAGTGGCAATACTAAGTATTCTCTTTGTGGCAGTTATCAGTTGTACCAGTACATCTTTTGCCAGCAGCATACAAAGATGGCTGACTTTCGTTCAGCTTTTCGCGGTATTGTTTATTGTTGGTGTTGGAGTGTGGAAAGTCTGCACAGGACATGTGGCCAATTATGAAACAATGTTTGACAACACTGAGAATTTTGATGTGGGAAGCTTTGGGCTAGCACCTACGATGGTTGGGGTTATACTTCTATTTCAAACGAAAAAAAAAAGACCAACCTAATCAGGGACCTGAGACTTTCAATGCTAATTGGAATACCTTTTGTTATAATTTGTTATTTACTCATCAATCTCGCATTTATGTTGGTATTAACAGATGAAGAAATAGCTAGCTCTTTGACAATAGCAACAACATTTAAAAGGAAAGTATATGGGAAGGGATCTGCTTATGCAACCTCCATAGTTGTATCTTTGTCTTCCATATCTACTTCTGTAAGCTTAATGTTTTTGGTGTCAAGAATGGCCTTATCTGCAGCAAGAGGAGAAGGGCAACTTCCTGAACCACTTTCATACATCCATCGTAACAAGCGCACTCCTGTAGTTTCTACGATATTTCTGTCTATCCTGTCTATTGTGTTCATTTTTGCGAGTGACGAATTTAAGGAAGCAGTGGTTGCATTTTCATTTGCAAAATAGATAAGTTATAGTTTGTCAATTTTTGCTGTAATAGTTCTTCGAATGCAAAGACCAGATGAACCAAGGCCATTTAAAGTTTGGATTTTGAACCCAATATTTACCACTGTAATTTCAATCATTTTAGTTGTGGCACCATTTATTAAAAGTCGTGTTATTTTGCATGCATGCATCTGAAATTTTGATGTATGTATTGAATATTGGTATGTGATTTTAAAGATTTGAGCTTATGAAATTTATCAATGCAAATATTTAGATTTAGCGGTGTCGAATGTTTTGCACAAATTTGAATCTGAAAAATCTGAATTATTTGTGAATAATGCTGCAAATTTACAAACATTAAGGCTATGTGGAGACAATAAAGCATCCACATGTGTGCAGTCGTCACTTAAAATTTATTTTTAAGTATGCACAGTTTGTCCATGTACTCCAGTGCCAAGTTATGAAGTTCCGCTGGTTTACGATATTAAAAGCAAATAAGTAGTCATTTCAATACTAAGCGAGCAACAGTAAACATGAAAAGTAATCTTCAGTTTTACTGACAATAATTACTAGCGCTACATACGCCCAAAAACGATAATATTCCACATGTTTTTATATGGGCTTGAAAACACTAATTTGCTTAAATGGGAAATAGGTCAGAATTGCTAAATGGTCAGATACATAAAGCTTATTTTAAAATGGATTTATTGAAAAAGTAGGGACAAAAATATATTGAAAGTGTGTTGCACTGGGTGATGATGAAAAAATAATAAATTTTATTGAAAAAGTTTTAATATTTAAAAACGACATTGAACGATGTGCACTGTGGTTTCCTGGATGATGATCAATCAAATTGAACATTTTACAAATACAAGATTAAATATTTGAAAACGATTTTCATGGATGATTTTCATGTTCAATCTTCTTTTCCAGGATGAATTACAACAATTATGAATTTATTCTCGTGTTCTTTTTCAGAATAATGCTATACTAAAATAGGGCCCTATGAAAATGAGCTGGGGCTCTTCGGGCACCATCCGGCATCCCGAACGGTGAGTGTTCGGGCAGCCCGACGGGTTCATGCAAGGTACCTATTGTTCAATGTGGGTGTGTAGTAACTAGTCCAGCCAGGGGGCATACAATTTTTTTTTAAGACCATGCCCTTGAGACTCCCGCATAGGCGTACTATGAGCACACATTTATTTTATGTGGACACATCACCTATTCCACAGAAAAATCTACTTTTCTCAATCCACAGATCCAAAATCTACTGTTGTCAAACTTTTAAATAAAGACCTGCTTGAAAATTAATCATAAGGGAATGACCCTCCCTCCCTGAAGGGAATGAAATAAGGAAAGATAAGCATGACGCTGCATAATTTTTTTTTGTTGAAAAGCAAGCATGACACGATGGTTTTTCGGAACAAACAAATATTTGAAGTTTCGAGAAATGCAAACTGACGAATAATGCTGCGTCAGGAGGAAGCAGCACTCGTTCCAGATCTCTTTTCTTTTGTATTTAAAAGAAAGTTCACTGGGTCATAGTTTGGTTTACAGCTCTGGGTTTTTTCTGTTTTGGCTTTTGACCTGATCTTTCACCTGGAAAGTACACTTGGCGAAAATGGTACTTGCTCGATATGTTTGCCTTAAATCTTTCCTTGGCAAGAACGAAAAGCCGCAACCTGACAACTTCGAGCTGAAAGAGAGCGAGCAATCTTTCGATTTGAAGGATGGAGAAGTTCTTGTAAAAACACTCGGCCTGTCCATGGATCCAATTCTTCGCAAAAGCATGAGTGAGGGATCTGGGCTGATGACTCAGTGGAAACCCGGAGAACCTTGCACTGGTGTTGGCGTGGGTGTGGTTGTCCAAAGCAAATTTCCAGGAATATCACAGGGTTTTCTTGTTGAATCACGAGTGTTCGTTTACCAAACAATTTTTGTCATCAATGGCGAACATTTAAATACGGTGAGTTTATGTTTGAGATGCAACGTGATAAACTACACGTTTTTTGAGAATGTTGATGGTTGATTCAGTGAAGATTTTTTATCCTGTACAATAAATACCCAGTTTTTGTAATGTTTTTGTTGAAAAAAGAACCCATAAATAGCAAAAAACAGAATTTTTTATATATATACAATTTAATTAAGAAACTTTTACTAGTGAAAAGCGGTCAAATATTAAATAAAGTCTAATTTTCCCATTTGAAAGGCGCATAACATAAGCAGTTTACGGTATAATGGAGTAACCAGGCCTAGGACTAGTAGGAACAGAACCAGCCCCCTAGACTCTCGCTCTATCGTGGGAATGATCCATAGCCTCCCTTTGACTTTGAATCAAAACAATCGTGTTCACGTTGTTTCAAATTTAACCCTTTTTCTTTAGAAAGCAATTCGATGCAGTTTGATGATTTTTAATGGAATCCAGATTGTTTTTATTGCCAAAGAACAGGAACAGGCACTTTGAAACATTTTTTCAAACCAAATGCCCTTTCAGTAAATAACAATAGCTTCAGTCCTGACTGGGAACCTTCAGGGGGCAATTAGGCAGCTCAAAATATATTCCTCTTTTGAATACTTTCTCCTCAACTTCAGCAGTTGTTGTGAACTGTCATCTCCATTTCTGTCGATCAACAAGTTGCAAAAAGATCAGTAGAAACCGCACATAACATTGTTTTTCTTTTCCTTACTATTTTTCTCGCAACGATGGTCTAATATTACCGCCATTGCCAATGAAACAAACGGCCAAATGAAAAGTTTTCTCTTACGGAGCAAAAACAAAATTCGACAATCGCATGGCAATGGAACAATTGATGGAATTCTAAGTTTAGCAAATCAAATTTTTATGTTTTTTCCCGTGAGTGTCATGTGATTCATTTGTTTTTGTCGCAATGACACAGACATTTTTTCAAAGGAATGTACCATTAGTGTTCAAAAATTAAAAGATTATAAGCTAAATATTCTCAAGAACGTTAAGGGTTCCACCAGTCAGTCAGTGCATGAGTCAGCAAACTTTTAGATTTAAATCTTATCTTCCTGTGCTCTTTTCCTCCACAGAGTATTTCCCTCCGGAGTGACATTTTTTTAAATGATTAACGACATGAAATAGACTTGGAGCTAGGTTAGAAAACTTTCTAAAGTTGTGCACATGAGTTGGTGCATTTTCCAAGCTGGTTTTGGAGCATCACAGACATTGACGTTCCCATGTTCCCGATTCCACGGATGAGCTCTCCCGCAGTTCCTATTGCTTGTTTAACTGCTGCTTTTTATTATGTTGCTTAACAGCTGTTTTTTACTAAAGAATGCTGCTGATGATATTTTATCTTTTTAATATTTTTCAACAGTTCTACAATGGCAATGATGTTTTCAAGAAGAGACCATTTCTTGCACTTAGTGTTTGTGGCTTGACTGGTCTTACAGCCTACTATGGAATAAGAGAAAGATGTCACATTGAACTTGGCAAGAACCAGACTGTTGTTGTTAGTGGTGCTGCTGGTGGAGTTGGTTATATTGCGGGGCAGGTATGTTCAATAGCTCTTTGTGTGCCCCCCCTCCCCGGAAGGGGGTGCGTGTCTGAGACTTTATAAACCCACCCATCCTTAATGTTCAAATTTTCGTGTACACCCAACATTAATGTTGTATTTCATTCAAAATCATCAAAGATTACGGACAATTATATATATTTAACCCTACATTAAGGAATCTTTGCTAAAAATTATACCCATGTTTAGAGAATGTATTGCCTTCAAACTCAACTCATCCATATCGGCGGCACATTTCCGTACCCAAATATTAGTGTGTACCCCCTTTAGATTTCCCTCAAAATGCTCGAGAAGAGCTGTTGATTGCTATCCTAGAAAGAAACTTTCTCCTGAATGTTTGCTTTTTTCGTTTTATGTAGAAATGCCTGCGTGCAGACTTGCATGCAGGCTATGTAGGAATAGCTCTCATTAGCAGCAACTTTGGCAGCATCTTAGTGCTTTTCCGCTGAAAGTCTTATGTCCAGCCCTGTTAACAATTCAATTTTTCATCAATTCTTTTGGTCATTGCTGACAATCACAATTATTGCATTGTGTTGATTCGTAAAACCCACATAAAACACACATATGAGAGAATTTTCAATACTTGCATTCATATTCATTCTACTCCAGATGGGGAAAAACCCACATAAAACACACATATGAGAGAGGACAAGAAAATCTTTTTCTTTGTTCGCCCCCCTCCCCTATTTTGTTTATTTCGTCATTTTTTAATTCATAAACTCAAAATTTTGTTGTTGTTGGAACCATATTGTTTTCCACAGATTGCAAAAATTAAAGGTGCCACAAATGTGATTGGAATTTGCGGAACAGATGCTAAATGTAAAATGATTGTTGATGAGCTTGGATTTAATGGAGCAATCAACTACAAAACTGATGATATCCCTGCTGCTCTGAGAAGGCTTTGTCCAAATGGTGTAGACTGCTATTTTGATAATGTCGGTGGCCAGATCAGTGAACATGTTGCTCGTGTGATGGCCAAGAATTCTTTCATTGCTGTGTGTGGCTCAGTTTCAGCTTACAATTCCGACTCTGCGCATGTCTCAGATTCTGCAAATGAAATTGATGCAATCCTCAAGGAGCGAAATGTTACAAAAGAAGGCTTTTATGTGTGGGGCTACAGAGGTAATTTGCATTTTTAAATGTTTCTTTTCATTTAAATTTTATTTGTGATAATAGAGGTACAGGGGGTCTGACCCCATTGTCTCGGAAAAAATATGCAGAAATACCATTTCCTGTAAGAAAATTTGGGGAAATCCTATTTCTCGATAAATCATTTAAATCTAATGTCCCTTCCTGGAAAAACCCTTTCATACTGGTCTGATAATGCCGTGAAATTTTATCATAACTTCTTGTTTATTTCCAGCCTCGTTTTAATGCCCTTGCACGCCTGCCAACCTCTGGAGCAGAAAAATCTGGATATTTGAATATTTTACCTAAAAAACTATCGTCATGAGATTATTGTTTCGAGAAGAAATGTTGTTTGTAGCTTCTGCGTGCCCGTTTTTATAAGAAACCTGGCGAAGGCTCCATTTGTGAAAGTTTCTTAATACTGGACCTTTTTTGACCAAATTTCACTAGTAAAAGTTTCTTAAAAGTTTCTTAATCCTATATAAGAAATTCTGTTTTTTCCATGAATTCTTTTTTTCAACAAAAACATTGAAACCTGGGTATATATTGTACAGTATTAAAGTTATATACGCAACCTTCACTGAATTAATCATCTGACATCATGTCCACTCTATTCATAGCATTAGGCATTAAGTAATCTTCACTAAAAAATTCAAAAGTTTCTTAGCGATTTTTCATTCACTAACAAAAGTTTCTTAAATTTTCGTGGGTTCTACCGGTGAGTTTCTTATACAGTGGGTTCTTAGGGATCGTTCAGAAAGCACGTAACGGAAAAAATGAACATTTTGAACAGTTCTTTATACATGTTCTTATCGCTGCCCTCTTCCGTGTCTTAATCTGTCTCATTAAAATTGGTGTTATCTTCAAAGATTAGTCTATTGATACAGTCCAACTTTGGATTACATAAGAATATACTTAGAAACATCATCATGTTGAATCGTCGAAAATATAAAAACACTGGAGGCTCAAGTTTGTTTTAAAATAGACTTTCTTTAATAAAAATGGTGTATTTGCATTTTAAAAATGGTGTATTTGCAAATCCTCGAAAAAATCAGCTTAGTTCTAATCGCTCTAGCTACATGTCATCTTTACTTCATGTACACTGTTCCAAACAACATAATGGTATGAAAATGAAGAAAATAGTACATTTGGTTTGGTTACTGCACTTGCCTTAAAGAACACCAGCCTTAGACTGGCTAGCTCTTCTTAAAAAAGCGTATGATTATAAAGTTTAATAGAACTGTAACTATCCAAGAAACGCAGTCGCCAAGAATTTCATGCTTGTAGCCTTTTCATCAACATAATGAACTTGAATTTGCACATTTAAATTTGTTTTAGCTGAATACCCTGCAGCCGTTGCAGAAATTGCTAATTGGTACCAAGATGGGAAGATAAAGGTAAAAGAAACGATAGCTGAAGGAATTGAAAACGTTGGACACGCGTTTGTATCGATGATGACGGGAGGAAATATAGGCAAGCAAATTGTTCGTGTGAGTAGTGATCCTGTTTAAATTGGACAAGACCAAGAACATGACTTTGACATGTAAAATTTAAGATGATGATAGCTTTTGCTGAGATGCTTGGGAGTGATGTTAGTAACATCTTCCAAATATGTTTTTACTCAAAGAAGATGCATCAATCGTATCTTCCTCATTGCTTAATTGCTTGAACATATTCAATATATTATTCAAAGATGTATTATAATTACAATTGCTAATAAGATTCATTGTAAATTATTATTTCGATTAATTAATTTAGAAATGTCACACACACAATAGAAACGATCATCATATTATAGCCAACCAAATTACGTTTCAAATTTACGATTTAATTGGACTTTTAATGATTGTTTTAATGCTTTTTTGAACTTTTTAAGCGTTTTGAAATCCTGGAAATTATCCTGGAAATGGCTTAGTATCCACCCGATGCTGCGGATATGCATGTAATAAACCCGCGTAGCGCGAAAGCTTTTCGGTACTGAGAACAATACTATGTTTAGCGCCATAATACCGAGCTTGCAGAAATTTCAGTCAATTGAATTGACGGGTTTCATTTCTGAATAATGGAAATTGTTCATGTTCACAAAGTATCTTATTTTCAATTATCATTTAAAGAATTAACAGGTGTTGTTTATAAACAAAGCACCGAGGCGTTGATCCTTAATCTCGACCCAGTCTCCCATGAAATATTTGTGTTTTTGCTAAATCAAAACCTACTGATTGACAGGTGACCATATTTAGAATCTGCCATTCTATCTGAACTGTGAATTTCCTGTTTGCTTTTGAATTCACTGCAGAAGTGAGACGATAAACCTTTGTCTGAAATTCGTTGAAAACTCAGATTATGATACAGTAATTTTTCACATCAAGATGCAAATTGTGATATAGTAAGTTCGAAGATATTTGATGTCGTTAATGCAGTTTGCTGGATGCAGAAATTATGTTAGGCGCATACGCAAACTTGTCAAATTGTACTCTGCCATGGAAGCTTTTACTTCGAACACTACGATTCCTGTAGATGATAGTAATCTAAACAAATGCGTTGTCTAAAGATGAGTGAAATTGCTAAATTTGAAGGGCCATATTGTAAACTGCAAAGTAATCAATAGACGTTCTTGTGTCAGATTATAAAAGATGAAAATTCCGACGTTAATTATATTGACAAGCCTTCTAGGTATGATAAAAACTCATCCGCAATTAACGAGAAGTACTCTTTATGATCGAGATCTTTCGACTGCTGATCGTTATTTGCACGAATTCGACCTCATAGCTACGAGATTAACGACGAAGAGCTCCGAAGCGAGCTGGAATTACGAGACCGATTTGACTCGTGATAATTTGGAGAAAACCGTTAATTTATCAGTGGCCGTAAGCGAATTCTTTTTAGATGCAAGCGAAAATGCATCGAAAATAAAAACGTTGGATCTTCCGACGGTCATGCAAAGGCAAATCAATATAATTCGACGAAATGCCGATTCAGCTTCGAATGAGCTTCGCAAAGAAGTGCGAAAACTGGAAGCCAAGATGACGAGTATTTTCGGAAAAGCGAAAGTTTGTAAATTACGCAAAAACAAGAGTTGTAAATATCTGAACCTTGAGCCGGATTTGGTAACGATCATGCGGAAGTCTCGAAATCTCGAAAAATTATTGTTTGCGTGGAAAGGTTGGCGAGATCAGGTTGGTCCACAGATGAAAACTCATTACGAGCGCATTGTTGATCTATTGAATATCGGCGCGCGCGAGCATGGATGGATTGACTATGGCGATTTTTTACGCTCAGAATACGAGCAAGGCGATGATTTTGAGCTCAACCTGCGACATGTCTGGGAAAATATCAAACCGTTGTATCTTGAATTGCATGCTTACGTTAGGTATCGCCTTCGGAATCTTTACGGCGGTGAGTTAAATATCAGCGCAACTGGAACAATACCTGCTCACATACTCGGAGATATGTACGCGCAGAATTGGGAGAACATCTTTGACGTTGTTAAGCCTTATTCCAATGTCGAGAATTTTGACATCACTGAAGCCATGAAACGAAAGAATTTCACTGCTGAAAAGGTGTTTAAACTTGCAGAATCGTTTTTCGTTTCTGTTGGGTTGTACAAAATGCCAGAAAGCTTTTGGAAGAAATCGGTGATAAAAAGGCTGAAGGGAAAGGAAATGGTCTGTCACCCTTCCGCTTGGGATTTTTCTAATGGTGATGTAAGGTATTTGTTTTAACGTTTTAAGAACGATTTTATTTCATAACTCTAAAGCTTCGTTGTTTTTTACAGTTGTTGAGGGTTGTGAGAATTTTAAAATAAGTTTAAAAAGTTGACAAAAATTCTTACATGCATATTTTTATTTTCTTTGTACGAATCTTTTTATATTTTTATGTCTTTGTACGAATCTTTTCAAAATCAATCAGTATTTAGATGAAATCAATAAACTATGAAATATAAGCATGGGTTAAAGGAATCGTAGTATTTGTTCTCACACCTGTGTTTCTTCTGCCTACTCCTCCCTGATTTCCCCTTCATTTCCTTGAACTTTTGATTCTCGAAATTGCAAAACAAAAAAGATGACCGTTGCGAACTCGAGAATTAAAAGTGCAAGGAAAGAAAGGGGGAAATCAGGGAGGAGTAGGCAGAAAAATCACAGTTATTGATTAACTGCCTGCAAATATTTTCATCAGTTGCTCTCTACTTTCTTTTCATTTTTTAGGATAAAAATGTGCACTCAAATTAACCAAGATGATTTAATAACTGTTCATCACGAGATGGGTCACGTCGAGTATTTTATTGCATATCAAAATCAGCCATACGCATTCCGTAACGGAGCTAATCCTGGTTTCCACGAAGCGATTGGCGACACTATTTCGCTCTCGGTCGCAACAAGACAGTACTTGAGGCAAATTGGACTTTTGGATGTTCCGGAGAATGATGATGGTGAGTATCTACGCTCCCACGTAGCGTATACAATAGACGCTGCGTAGAATCGTGTTATGTTGTTTTTATTTTGTTTATATCCTCTCCAGAAATATTTGCAGTTAGCCTGGAGTACCCTAGTCTAGTCGCTCACTCCGGGATTCATAACGATGATGCAAAAAGTTCTCGCCTAATCACCAAGTGTTATATCTTAGTTTCGAAGATACAACAAACCTTCCATGATTCAAATCTCCTTCATTCGAACTTTCCATTACTCGAACAGATCTTCAGGCACCGTCAGACAAATTCATGGTCAAACAAATCTCTTTAATTCAACCATTCCATAATTCGAACAAAATTATCGGTCCCTTCGAAGTTTGAATTATAGGGAGTCTACCGTATCTTGAAAAGAGTCACGCATTTGGCCTAACAAAACATTCGATAATATGACTGAAGAATACATGGAATACAATGTCACTTCGATGTATGTTTGGATTGCATAACAATATTATACCAAGCACAGATTCGTTGTTTCTGATTGGTTTTACTTATGTGAATTTTATTTATGTTGAAAACGAAGCTAGTCCTCAGTCCTGCAACACAATAGAACGACTTTTATTTCCAAAAATTTATATTAGGAAAACTTTTCCCACTGTGATGTTGTAATGTATGTGTTGTATTTGAGCGCGGGTTTGAGTGGGGGATATCAGTTGAAGCGGTGGAGCAATCCTACAACGAATATGTAATGAGTCCAAACCCAAATTAGCGTTAATGAAAAGATGTTCTGGAAGAAGATTTTGTTTACCTTTGAAAATTATTACACATTCGTTTTCCTTTGCAGAAGAAACCGTGATCAGCTTTTTACTGCGGCAAGCTTTACGACGTATCGCACCAATTCCCTACAACTATTTAGTCGATAAATGGAGGTGGAGAGTTTTTGCTGGAAACATTACGGAAAACAATTACAATTCGGAATGGTGGAAATTGAGAACAAAATATCAAGGAATATCACCTCCAATCGAAAGAAAAGAAGATGACTTTGATCCAGCTTCGAAATATCATATTGGTGCCAACGTGCCTTACATCGCGTAAGCAGCTTTTTCATTTCTTTTCTTGCACATTCAACCTGATCCTTTGGCAATCAAAACAATCGTCATTACATCGTTTCAAATTTCTGCTTTGTTTTCCTTTCCTTAAACTGCAACAGCCACCCATGTTCCCCTGCTCCCATATAATGTTCCTCTCGTTCACTTGTATGCGCCCTTCCAACTCTAGGCATGTTCCACTGTTCCTTAGTACCCGAAATGACGTAAGCTTAGGCAGGAAAATTTACGAAATGAAATCATGAAAAGCCAGGGCTCTACCTCGCTTACGTGTTATCAAAAATTAAATTTGATTGAGGATTTTACGAGAGAACCGAGCCAATTGAACGCTAGCCATCTCCTCCTCCGCAATCTCCTTCGCAGTAAAAAGTAATGTCTGCACGCAGGCTAACTGAACTCCAACGCTCATTCAACACACCAGAAACAAACCAAAAAGATGTCAAATTTTACATGCAATCAGGCCCTAAAATACACAAAGGAACCTTAATCCTTTTTACGCTATAAATGTAAACTTTCTAATAATTAAAAAATGCATACAAATGTATCTATCAATCTGTTCCAATCATTAGTGGAATGGAAATAATTTTACGATTATATATATACATATAAATCAAATTCAGGAATGCTTTCTACATGACTAATAATAAATTTATTTTCATTAGATATTTTGTAAGCTACGTTTTGCAATTCCAACTACATCGAAGTTTATGCAGAGAAGCTGGCATCACAGAACCGTTACATCGATGCTCGCTTTACAAATCAGAAAAAGCTGGCAAAAAATTGAGGTAATTTTATCATTCCATTGAAACAGAAAATTAAACTTTATTTGTTTTATGGTTTATACTTACCTGGCCCAGAACAATTTTTGGCATGCTGTTTGTGTATTCAATCGATGAATTGTGTTAATTGTGTTCGGTTGATTGCTCCAGATACAATAGAGTCCTGGTCAAACGATCCAACTGTCAACCAACGTTTCACCAAACATTTCATTTGATATTTGTTGATGTTTACTGTTGTTGGGAGTGGTTAAATCGTTGTTAAATGCATTGCTGGGTGAAATATTGGATCACTTGGCCAGGGCTTAAAGGCAATCTGCCTTGCACTTCATTTGTTCCAAGTACAATAGAAAAATGCCAGAACCCATATCCTCGTATTTGTTTTCATTTTTACCCTGATAATGAAAATATTGGAAAACGATTTTGAAGCGGAAACATTTTTAAAGCGCATGCGTTAAAGAAGTATTGACAATCCAATGATCTCACATTGAGTCAATCAGAGTTGACATTCTTTGTTTTCATTTTGATATCAAAAGCATTGCATTTTGGTAAAAGGCTCCTTGATGCAGTTTTGTCATCTCGTTCTACTGTCTTTATTTTTCTACTACTCTAAGCTTCAGAAT
Organism: Phacellophora camtschatica; assembly: GCA_036873815.1. Taxonomy (NCBI): domain Eukaryota; kingdom Metazoa; phylum Cnidaria; class Scyphozoa; order Semaeostomeae; family Ulmaridae; genus Phacellophora; species Phacellophora camtschatica. The sequence goes on from JAYJMH010028877.1 coordinate 46,921, forward strand.
TTTCTCCCAAATTAAAAATATGATTGTTTTGAAATACTGTTTGTACACATAACACACTACAATTTATGAGTATATATTTTTTCTTCAGAGCAATGCTTGAAACTGGTCGCAGCAAGCCGTGGCCTAAAATTCTAAAATCCATCACAGGTGAAAGAGAACTATCTGCTGAAGCCATAAACGAATATTTTGCTCCTCTTTTCCAATGGCTTGTTGCATATAGGAGCAGACACGGTTATTTTTTAGGATGGACTGAAGAAGATTTGAGCACTAAGGTGCTCCATAGAAAGGCGGGAAAATTCGAATCTGGCCAAGAGAGGTCTGGCATTCTAAAGACCAACAACAAAGGAATTTCGCTGTCCATAAACATTCCTTCTTCGTTAGCAACGAAAACCGACGGAGGAAAGAAAAGTGCTGTAAAAAACGATGACATCAAATCGGAAAAATACGAAGGAGATAAATTCAACGTGCCTTTAATTGATTTAGCGAAACTTTTATCTTCTGGGGATCATTTCTCTGTCACTTCTTCAGAGACGAATGCAAATTCAAAAGATGGCTCAACAATTATCTCAAATAAAGAGTTTACTCTGGATAACGGTGAAGATAAAGTTGAAAATACGACGAATACTGGAACGTTAAATGGGACAGACGCGGACACAAAAAATGTGACAGATACTGGGACGCAGAATTCTTTAGGTATTAGTAACAAGGGGAATTCATCGTCGAATGGTACTTCGATAAAGGAAGTAGAAGCCAGCAATGGCACTTTATCAGACAAGAATGATTTAAAAAATGGAACTAGTTTTGCACAACCCAATTCCAACATGTCGAAAACCACGAACAGCACAGCATCGACCAACACCATAAATAATCCTAATGATACAAGCAATGCATTGCTGTCTAATGGAACAGGTGCCGCTGCACCCATCAACCAGACTTTGGAGTGGCAGGCCGATGCGGTGGCGAATTCAACAAAGGCAGCATTGGTGAATGCAACCAACGCCGATAGCCCAAAGCATAACTTAACTGCGGGAACGCAAAACGCGAAAGCGCGGCAGTCGCCACCTTGCGTGGGAAGTAAACGAACTAGGCCCGGTGAAACTGAAATTTCGTGCAAGAATTTGAAAGACCCGATGGAAACTATTTCTGTTTCGCCAGGGGAATTGATTCAGCACGTTTTTATGAAAAAGGTGAAAAGTATGGTGAAAAACACACTGCCACAAGCGAAGGTAGAAAAAACTAATTCTGGCTTCACCGTGAATTTTGACTTGAATCCGAAAGATGAGATTCCGTCGCGCGTTGAAACCGATTCCAGTAAAACTCGTCAGCAACACGTGAACGTTTTTATTGCTCCCAAGGGAGTTGTTGTCAAACCGAAATCGTCTGAACAATTAATGAAGCCATCATTTGTTCCAGTTCAAAATAAAGACAACTTAGAATTGCATGATGGACGCTAGAATTAAAATTAAAATGAATTTAATTATTGAAGGAAAGGCCATAGAATCTTGTGTGAGGAAAAATCGCGTGCAGACAGTTGAACTACGCTATCTCAAATTCTAGATGAAAATTTAATCAAGATGAACGAGTCTGGAAGCCCTGGAGGGATGCACGAAAAAGTTCTAGTATATGTTCGTGGGGAATCGATTAAAATGCAGTACAGTTGAACCCAGTTATCTAGAACTCTCAAGAGAAATGTTGTTCGAGATAGTAATTTAGAACTCTCGATGAAAATTGTTCGAGATAGTGATTTTTCGAGCTAAATCAACCCTGAAATAGTTCGAGTTGGCCGAGAGTATAAGCTACGCGAATTAGAGGGGCTCAATTGTATCTCGTACACCATCATTTTTAGAATATTTGCATGTTTATTTTACAAATATTTCTCAGATGTTTTATTTGTTTGAAATATTGTTTTGGTTAGTTTATCCAAACATTGAAATTTATTGGAAATTTAACAGTAATTTGTCTTAGTTCAGAATAAATTGTTCAATATTTTTAAAACAAGCTCATATACTTCTTCAATTTGTGTTACTTTTCACTGTACAATGTGCAGTTCAGGGAGCAATGAATTACTGCTTAAGGCACGATAATCCATTGTCATTATTTTTAATCACCAGACAAACAGCATGCAATTTTTTTTGAAGATAATCAAAATCAACCGATATAAAAATCGCTGCAGCAAGGGGTCTAGGTACTGGCTGGCAGTCTATAAAAAACTACCCAATCAGATATAATCAAATGGATCAGTTTGGAAATATGCCCAGTGCGCGTGCGTCAGTGAACCGGATAACAATTAATTTTTATATGTTCATATGGCCTTTCATAGGCTTGTCTATTTCTTTCTAAATCTGAGAGGACAAGCTGAAGGACACGCTCCTCCACAGCGTCATCTTTTTCTCTCCACCTGCGAACATTATTCCATTTCCCCCGTTTTTCTTCTTTTTTCAGAACGAGGCTATAATTTTCGTGAAACTTGGTGCTATGCCTATCACTGATCTGCGATGTGTATTAGTTAAAGTGTATACGCGAAAAAAATATTTTTTTTAAATTTCTATCAAGGATAAAACCTAACGGGGGTAAAATAAAATTTAAAAAAAGGAAAAAGACGTGACGAAGGAGTGTGAGCTGAAGCAGCTGAAATAAACAAACGATTGAAAGGGAGGAAGCTTTTCCTCCTCCTCATGTTCTTTCTTCCGAATTTCCTCCGTTATTGTTTGTTCAAAAGACATTCTCAGTTTGTCTTAAAAAGAAATAGATTTGGGTTTTAGATCCTTCCGCTAATTCTCTTTTAATGTTCGCACTCTTCTGCCCTTCTGGTATGGAAGTACTTGTTATTGAACTCGGTGTTACCAATATGTGGCGGTTTATCGCCCACGGCAACAACTTTATCTTCACGTTGTTGTTTTTCTGTATTCACGTTTTGATTGTTTAAACTGCTTTCTGAACTTCTTTCATCACTAAAAGTATTTGTGTGTTTATCCAAACATATAGAACCAGCCACACGCATTTCTTTTATTACGTATAAACCGAAAGAGTGATATGGAGTGAATGAAGATAAAATCTTTAGATAAAATCGTTAAAAAAAGGTTAAAATTGAATAAATTAAATTTGGATATTTTTGAAATAAAACTCATCAGCCTTTTTGCACACTTTAAATATAACATTTATCAATCAATACTTTCTTTCAATGAAATTTTTTATGTACGAGTCACTCTCCATGAAAAATTAACGGCTGGATTTGTTCGTTGTGATTGTTGTTTTTGTCTCTTCGTCACACAGAGGCTGGAAGTCACTCATTACAGAAGGGGGCATATTGGGCATTTTCGGTGTTTTTTCTTGCTGGCTTCCAATCGACGCCGCATCTTGCAATAACGAAATCTCAAATTCATTATTTTCCTTGATTGCCAACATTAATTTTATCTGCAAAAATTCATATGTCTTTTTTTCTATTTCTCCAAGAAATACTGTCAAGTTGTCCGTGTTGATCTCAGAATTTCCCAGCATTGATACCATATCAGTGACATCGCAATCACATTTGTGAAACAAATTGAAAATGTTTGTTTTTGCCCACTCCAGAGTTTTTCGTGCTGATTTATCTTCACTGTTGTTTGATGTTCTGTGTTGCGAGACAACTCTGAATCTTTCTTCCAGTTCTGAAATTATTTTCTTTCTTCCCGTTGTCAAAGTACAGTTTAATTTGCCAAGAGCAACAGTTTCTGATTTCAGAGCTTCGATGTCATTCTCGTAGTGCTTCTTTTGCATTTCTTGTTCGTTGACGAAGTTAAACAAGGCGAAGTTCTTGTCATCAGTCGCGATAAAATGGTTCACCATTGAATTGAAATCGCTATCTCCACTGACCTCAAACAAGTGCTGGAAGATCTCGTCATATAATTCGATCTCACTTTGAAGCTGTTTCACATGCGTGGCTAATTTCTTGTCTTTTCTATACGAATTGAAATATATTTTTATATATAATTCTCATAAAATTCTTACAGATTTTTTACATATTTCTTATACACCGTGTTACCCAAAAAAAAACTATCCCCGCTAAACTATGGCTCGAAAACCATTGGGACTACAACTCTCAAAGTGCACATAAACCGATGTCCGAAGGGCATAATTAGAGTTCTGGGATATCATCCAGTCATCTGCAATCACGTTCACATGGCCAAAACTAAAAAATAAAATAGCTTTTATTCTTGAGCTTTTAAGTCAATTAAAAACCGGCCATTTGTTTCTATCTAGTCCACAATTTGATATTAAAACAACCTGCTTGCTTCTATGTCGGCTTGGGGAATTTGATCGGTGAATCTTTTCAAATATCAGACTCCAAAAGCGCCATTAACACGAACAGGTTGTTTTAATGTCAAAACATGGACTGAAAATAAATATTTTGTTTTCGAGGTTAACTCGAAAGTTCTCAATTCTCATTTCAGGTTTTGAACAGGTAAACGTGAATGACTGGATGATATCCCAAACTCTACGTTTGCTCTTGAGACGTAATTCTGTGCACAATTTGAGATTTTTAATGTCATGGATTTTAAGCTACAGACTTGCAAACAGAGATAGCTTTTTAAGGTCATCCGGTACTACTGGCTGGTGTGACGTCAACTCTGTCAAAGAACACAGGGAACTAAAGGACTCGTGTAATGCCAAATGCTTTTTAAAGAACGAAAGAAATTATTCTATTTAAAATGGGACATTTTCTAATTCATCATGTGACATTAACTGCAGTGTAAAGAAACTATCTTCGTCTTATCAGAACTGAGTATTGAGAGGCGAAGTGACATCAACACCGGCAGTAGCAAGCTTGGCTCAGAGGAGTGGAAGCAAATAGATTCTTCAAGGAGAGATCTGGCCGACTGGCCTGCAAAAGCAGTAATAAAATTACTTCAAAAATGGCTGACTAAGCCTAAAAAAAGCGGTTGCGGCGGTCGAACCTTGCCCCGTCCCCCTCGCCGGTTGGCTTCGTCCCTGCGATTCAAGAATGCAACATTAATTGACTTACCTAGCTTGGATTGATTGATTTAAAATTTTGCACAAATCTGTCTCTTTCGTTTTTATGAATTCTTTCAGTCGATTCTCGTTGTCTATGATTCGAATTAAATCTCTGAGTTCGGCGTTGAAATTTATTAAATCTCGTTCGGCTTTTTCCTTCAAGTTTCGCATTCGGATTTCAGCCTCTTCTCTTGATGTGAACAAGCTCTTCGAAGATTCTATCAGCTCATTTTTCTCTTGGATACCTCGATTGTAAACTATTCGTAATTTCTTATGAAGGTCTGTGAATTTGTAATAACACATACAATTAACGAGACAGTTTTTATGATAATATTACACGAGGGGGGGGGGATAATCTATATCTTTTGGGTGCGGGGATTTTACTCAAAGAAAAGGCATACTTTTTTATGCTTTTCCTTCAAAACAAGGCATAGGTTCTCAGGATACTTTTGTATATTTCCTCTAAAACATTGTTAACTTTTTATATTTTTCTTCGAAACAGAGTATACATATTCACAATTTTATTCCAAGACAATGTAAGGGTTTAAATGAGCCGGTGGCATGCCCCCATATGTAGCCAGATCTGTTCACCCTCGAGCAATATTATCATTAATAACGAGCGTTGCAAGCAGGACCGCCGAGAGAGGGTGTAGCCGGGGAAAGTGCCCCCGGGGCCCATGCCCGCGAGGGGCCCATAGTTAAAATTGTAGTGATTAATCATTTCATTGAAATATCGCTCCGGCCGGGACCCGACAAATTATAGAAAATATGTATGCTTTATTCCTATAACAATATTCAAACTGGATGAAATTTTCGAAAATATATATGTTGCTTTGAGGATCTTCTGCATAATGCCTGTTTTTGGTTACAGTTGCTTCGGCACAACGATCTTTCAGCGAGCTAAAATTGATTAAAAGCTTTTATGCGAAGTACTATGGCCCAGGAAAGGCTGAATGATTTGGCCGTGTTGAGCATAGAAAGCGATCTTGCGAAGAAAGTTGCTTTAGTGACAATATTAATGCATTTGCAATAAAAAGGCCCGCAAAGCTTTATTTTAACATTCATCGAATTTCTTTTCAATGAAGCAGAAGTGAAGCTTAACTAAACGATTTAACATTTTGTAATGAATGACAATAAAAAGAGAAAGGTTTATTTTATGGTAACTATTTATGATTCAATAGTGGAACATTAGTCCTTCTGTTGAAACCATTTTCTTGAACAAGGATATTTCCAGAGAACCTATGGACTAGAATTTCACAATTTATCAGTATAAATGCTCGAATTAGGGAAAGGCATTTCCCCCAACAGGGGCGTTTTCGGAAAGAAAAAGGGCGTGGTCCTAAAAGATTCTGGGCTAAGCTCTTGAACCCCCGCCTTCTCAAGCACCGGGGCCCACTTCACGAGCCCCACGCCGGGGCCCGTGTCGCTTCTCGGCGGTACTGCTGACTATATGTAAATTCGTTTTAAAGACTTGGAATTCGTTCTCGACGGCACTGGTTGTAAGTGTGTAGCTTAGTAATAATATCAATCTTGTGGTATTTGCGAGAATTGCGGACATGAAGAGCACAGAGTCCAGAAAAAGTCACGGCTCCACGGCTGTCAGCCGGAGGAAGGTTTTGCCAATTAAATTCATATTTGAGGAAGGTTTTAGTAATTTGGGTAACAAGCATAGTTTGAGGAAAATTTTTGGATTATTTTGCAAAAACATTGTATGAATAGATATAATAATACCATGCTATAAGTGAGGAAGGTTTAACATATCAAATTTGCAACCAGAGGAAGTTTTGACTTTTTTCTGGACTCTGGAAGAGCAATGGGTTCAATGTTATTGAAAGTTTGAATGTCGTAAAAAATATAAGATACCTGTCTGCAGACAGATCAGCCTATCAGGTCCTATCACCCTGGCGCCCCCTGGCGTTAATGTGCCATTACGATAAAAGATAGCGGCCGGGTATTTTTACCAACTTCGCATTTTTTTTCAATTTTATATATTCATCGCCCACGCAGGGGTCTAGTAACATACAATTCATATGAGTTAAATATATACAATGGAACCAGCAGTTTCGTCTCTCAAAACTCGATCATATTAATCGAACGCAATATATATTGGCAAAAACACCCGCTGCCATCATTGCCATTATTATCTATTAACCTCATGCATAGATCTCTATGCGGATTCTTTGAAAAATTGTGCTGGAGATGTTTGAGCTTAGATTGAGATTTGTTTCATGGAGCCCAGGCCCCTGGTCGAAAATGACCTCTTAAAATCAAATGGCTACCAGAAATCAAAAGGTTATCTGAAAATGAAATCTACTTGATGTGCACAGACTTAAATTGGAAGAGGATATAAATAAAGTTTGCATGCAGACTAAAATAAAAGATGGACTGCTAACAAGTTGAAACATCAGAAATGCATAAGTTACGTAACATACGGTAAAGTCCCGTCTTGAAGATACCACACTATAAGAAACTCTAATCTTGAATTCTGACCAGAACAATGGAAAAACAACAGTTAAGTAAAACAATAGAATCAAGTCGAAAAACAAGTTGGAGTTTTACTGTTTATGGCAAACGTCGTACAATTGCAAAATAAAAAGTAGTTGCTTACCTGAAAACCTGCGCCGCTGCACAGTAATGTATTCAATCTCTTGCCTTTGCGAAGCATTTCTTGCTAGAGTTTTGTTTAGTTTCACAGTAGCCTGGTCCAGCCTGTTCTCCATCATACAAATACTCTTTTGTGTTGCCTTATGTCTTTCTTGGTCAGCTCTTTGTCCTCCAATTTCCTTCTCCAGAACCTTAAAACCACAAAGTTCTACTTTTATTTTTATGTCTTGTTTCGCGTACAGTTATAGTACAGTGTTACCTCTCGAACCCCGGGGAGGGGGATACACCCAAATATTTGGTTGCGGGTATGTGCCGCCGATATGGATGGGTTTGAAGGAAGTAAATTCTCTAAACATGGGTATGACTTTTAGAAAAAAGTCTTTCATACTGTATTGGATAATGAAATTGTCCTTAATGTTGGGAATGTTACAACATTAATGTTGGGTATATACGAAAATTTGAACGTCAAAGATGGTTGGGTTTAGAAAATCTCAATGGCACAACCCCGTCCGTCCGTGGGACATGTACCCCCCCTCCGGGTCTCTAACCCAAACTTGCTCAACTCAAACTGTTCCGTATATCCCCTTTAGAGCTTTCAGTGTTGATTTGGCTTCGGTTATCTTGAATATTCACCATTTTGAGCAATTTTTCATTCTTGTCAGATGAGGATAGCGGGGCTCAACTGTATTTGGATAATGGATCATTTTGCGAACAGTTTTAAGCTTTTAACTGTTAACCCATTTACCCCCGGAATAAATAGTGAATTTATCTTCAAAACCTTCAAGATTCACATTTTGTTTGGGGGTAAACATTTTATTCATTACGGCTCGAGAAGGCATATGAAGAATTTGATGTCCACATCTTTCTATGGCTTGTGTTGAACAAAAAACTTGATTATGGAACTGAGGAAACTTTCAGAGTCAGGAAAACATTACGGTCGCATGATCACTCCCGACTGGACGATGAATGTTGAAGAAAGCGAAGGAAAGTAATGTACCACACCCAAACCACGCCTATTTTCTATTGTTAACGAGGAAGGCTGATCACTTTTCTGGACTCTGCTCAAGCATTTCCTGAGTTTCTAGAAGGACCAGCCAAAATTGTTACGAGGTTACTATCAAGCCAAGCAAGTTTATTTTTATTGGTTTTTTTTGTCAACAGATAAGATTTTACCTCGATTTTTCGCTCTTGTAGTTTCATTTCTTCTTGGCACGCACTGAGCACTGCGTTCACCTCCTCCACAGCAGCATTCATCATATCTTTATCATCCAAAAGACAATTTAAATGCTCAAGGTTCTTCTTGTCAGTCACATGGTTGCTTCTTTGTGTAACGAGGTTCATGTCTTTCATCAAATCGCTCTCTTCTCGCTTGAGATTCTCAATTTCTTGACCTTGTCGCTTCAGCGTGTGCTCCGTTTCGTTACGATATGCCTTGCGGTCGTCTACGAGCAGGCGATACTGTCGTTGCAGCTTTACGAGCTCTGAGGGCAGGTCGATACTCGCCTCCGGTGGCGAATCGTCTTTCTTTGATTCTTGAATACTCCCCATTTTGAAAACTGTTTCCATGTTTGCAAAACTTTTATGTGTTGCTGAATTTATATGTTGTTCGGTCGAAGCGATAGCTGAAATATTTCTTGGTATTTCTTCAGGTTGCAACAATAATGCCTGCTGCTAATTGATGAGACGTAATATCACATGCAATCATGCGTAACACAATTATTTTGTTTCCATGGCCTCCATGTTCAGCTTTTTCATTGAAAGATTTTCAAAACATATTATGGCAGTTTCATTGCCTGTTTTTACGATTTTTCAAATACAACACGCAGTAGAGGTTGTTTTATTTCAAAATGTTTGCTCCTCCTTCGGTGAGATCAAGAAATCATGATTTTTCAGAACGCTTGTGATCTTTGATATTAGACGTCATCTGATCTTTAAACCTTTTACCCCGGGAAGGGCCATGTGGTCCACTGCCAAGTAACATAAAACGTCATATTTCAAGGAGGTAGATACATGCATAACCTTTCATAAATTTATGATAGTTCAACGAAACTTTATATCTTGAATTACGTTTGTTTTTAAGTGCTACCCCCTGCAAAATGGAATTTAGATTAGATTATCCTGTTTATTGAAAACAAATCCAGGTGTGAACGGGTTAAAATTGATTGGAATTGGCTCATCCCAGATTTCGCGGGACTCATCTTCACGTGACCAGCCCCGCACAGATATGCTGTTGCATGTTCCGCCTTCGTGTGTTTTATTTTCTGTGAAAACATGGGCGCGATAATGAAGATCTATCTAAACATTTTGTTCTCGTACTTCGAAAATTTCATATATGCAGATAACACAAGTGAGATAATGAGAATTTTCGAGATAACCGAAGCTGGATAAACGCTGAAAGCTTTCAAGGTATATGCAGAGCTGTTTGAGTTGAAACAAATAGTTTTTAAATACAGGCATTTTTGAGTTACTGTATTGCCAAAACCCGTTAATTTTAATTCCGTTAACTCTAATATTTGCATATTCGAACAAGGCCGTTCGATAACTCGAACATTCGATAATTCGAAAAAATTCTGACGCCCGTCAGTGTTTGAATTAACAAACGTTGACTGTGTATGCATCCAGGAGTGTTATGCATGCTCGATAAAAAGCGCAGTGGAAACTACACGGGTGAAGTTAATCTTTTACACGGGTGAAGTTTATCTTTTTATGAAATCGGTTAGGGAATTGCAGGGGCATAGCGAGGTACCAACTTTTGGGTTGGTGTGCTATCTTTGTTTGGAAATTACCCGAATTTCTACATTTTAGCAAACAATAGCCATTGCATTGTTCTCTACAATTTTGCCCGAAATATTGCCTGAATATTGTTGTAAATAGATTCTCACTCTAGATTTTTTTGACCAAAAGATTTTTGTAATTTTTGTGGCGTGAGTATGTAATCAATTGTTACCATTGTTTATGAAAATAGTCGACAGGGCAGTGGTGTGGTTTGTATTCAAATTTTTCATACATTTTAAGCCTACTCTTTTCCAATAAATAATATTTTCTATAATAAAATTAAATTGAAAAAATATTGTGGGAAGCTTCCATGCTATATTCTTGTTTTGCTTTTACCTGATGCGTATTTAGCGAGTTAATTTCTCGCTTTGACGGAGACTCGCTCGTCAGTTGACATAATGTGCAGTATTCGAAAAGATCAATGGACATGCACGTTTCTTGGAACAATCTGTACAAGAAACGCCAGATGTGGGTCAAATTTCTTTGGTCTCAGAAAATCTCAATAAAAATCTCAGAAATTACTTACGTTTAGTGCAAAAATGCAGGTATCGAGCATTAGACCTAAGATGTATTTCTTTTTAAGATGTTTTTGAGAAATATCAGTCTAGAAATAAGAATGAATCCAGACTAAAACCAAAGCTTTTCAAAAAAATAAAATCCCAAAAAGCACTTTCTAAAAACAATGAATGACTCATCAAAAGATGAAAGACATTTCTGCATATAAGAAACCAGTACTGGAGCTGTTGAAAGACGTTTTCCTGAGTTTAAAACATAAAAGTGTATTTCTCCCATTAATGTTATCCTTTTACTCCTCAAGAAATTATTTCAGAAACTTTCAGTGTACTACTAATTTGTAAAAAGTTAAAAAACTTTCAGTGGTGAAGCACTTTCTATAAAATTTCTTAATGTGCGCAGAGAATTTTTAACAGATAGTTTTTTTGGCTTGTCCTAAATATTTTATGAATCAAGTGAGTGTTTCTGTTTTGTGCGTGGTAACAATCAACAATAAACAGCAATCATTTTCTCAATTGAATCAAAACCAATCAAACAGATCAGGCCTTCGTGTTAGCCATATGGGGGACACATGCAAGTTTACATTAAGTGTTTTATTGTTCTGTGAAACATGTACTACAAAAAGTGAAGATGGGTACACGCTCTTATTTAAATCAAAACTTACCCCCCGAAAGACACCGTCGCAATTTTCAACCAAAAAAGGGATCACTTGTGTTTTTCCTTCAAGTGATTGCGCTGCAATGGAAGATTCTGTTTTAGTGCCCGATTTTGTGTTAGGAAAACTCTTTCTGTTCGTTATCTTACGAAAACAAAAGCAAAACTCTAACCTTGTTTTTAATGAATTAATTCACCCAAAATTTCCAGATTTTGTTCGATTTTGTTCTTTCGAAATTAGTTCGGAATATCATACTTTCAGATTTTGTTTGGAATATGGAATTTTATTTTATTTTTGCCGCTTTTGTTTACGAACGAAAATTCACTTTCATTTGACAATGGACACCATAAACGCGAAAAACATAACCAGACTGAAAGCCTTTAAAAAGTGGATATTTGTGAAGCGCAAGTTTGTTACTTCGCTTGTGAAAAACATCTTTTTTGAAGCGACTTCAGTTATAGATTTAAATTTCGTGTCGGGGTCCGAAAGATGTTGAAAAAGGCTTTTCAAAACCAGGACTTGCAATTTCCTTGTCTTTTCAACGCTCTGTTTGAGGTGAATGTCCGAGATAAAATATTTGCATAACACAAGATTGCTTCTCCACTTGCTTTATTCTGATTGGCTAATCGAACAATAGAATCGATGCATTTGACAGACCACAAGACATGATGGTGTTTCTATACAAAAGACAACGCGTTTGTGAAAGCTTTCTCAAAACACAACCTGGGCAAGTAGGTATTTTTCAGTTTTTTTCATTCGAAGTTGTTTTTATCAACGGTTTTATCCATTAGAACTACTATTTAATGTCAGGCAATGATATTTAAGACATCTACTATACATTTACTTCAGTTTTTGACCTTTTTTGCAGGATTTTTCCAAGTCAGTTTGTTGAATATTTTCGCCCTGAATTGATCTCTCAGCATCCACAAGTCTACACACAACAAACTCCCTCAAGCTCAACCAAGAAGGTACTTTTCAAACTAGTATTTTAAAGTTTTAGGCCATTAATGGTGTAAATATGTTAACAATGCTCGCAATTTATCATTCTAAATTCTAACTTCCATTTCCTACAAGACTCCAGAGTCTTAAATAAATTTTCCAATTTTTCCGTAGCAAGTTTCGGGTACTTTTACGACTTTGAAGCCGCCTTTTTGATTAAATGTTGTTTGAAAAGGTATTTTGCTTCCACTTTTTTCAATTAATTAAAAATTTTATTCCTTGAAAGCAGGAATTCATATCGTTTTTCATGCTTACGATAATTCATTCTTAATTTTAAAACACAGCTCCTTGCTTTTCTTAATTTTTTTTCAAAATGTCGTAAAAACGTCTGCGTTTTTTCCAAAGCGCAAAGTATGGCTTTATTGTTTTTCTACAACTTTTGGCCTAGAGAGATCAATTTCGCAATCTTAGCAGAAAAAACAATTACGGCTCTTGCTGTTTTTCATATATTTTTCATTGAAAGATGTGACTGAGATTACAGAAAACTTTCGAAATTAAAACTCACCATTTATAAACAAAATTGTTTGATCAAAAAGCAAGATTTTTCAGACTTTTTCCATTGACGGCCATCAATATTTATAAAGCTCGCTGGTCTGTCAGGTTAAAACGAAAATACAATATTCATTATTTCAAATAAACAGTTTGAACTCGTTTTAGAAACTTCGAAGTTTTTGAGGATGGGAATTAAAAATAGTTTTACTTTAATACAGGCTTGCGCGATCTTCCCATTTTCACTTTCGGCCATGCTTTCGCCTTAATTGAGACAGGACAATGGACAGCAGCGAGAAACATTGAATGGCAATGAATGCGATTCATGTTTTTATTCCCATGTGAATAAGGATCTTTTTCAACTTCAATTCAACGTTTGAATGTTTAAATTTAAGGTTTCAAGAGGAGAAATGAGATCTTTAACGAATTCTAGGCTGAGCAATGCAATAACGCATCCATACAAGCACGCAACTTTGATGCGCGGAAGTAGTTCAGGTAGGTAGGATGAGATCAATGACAGGTTTTTAAACTGGCGAAAGGAAGCATTTTCAATGCTTGATAGTCAAAATGGAAAAACATACTTCGTCATAGAGAATAGTTTCCTATTCTGTAACTTGGTTTTGTAGCTAATAATGAAGTCAGCAACCCGCAGTTGATAAACACGAGTTTTACCTTTTACGCTGCATGAGCTAAATCTTGCTTGGTAATCTCGTTTTATGGGTCTGATCTGACCCCCAGAAATAAAATCATACACATTCTTTCACAGCAAAGATCCCGAACTTTAACTTATCTTTATAGTTTGTTAGGGATTTCTTACAAAAACAACTAAAATGCAATAAGAAAACACCAGTATAGCTCTCCGTTACTTTTGATTAGTTGGCTTTAATGATGCGTTGGCGAGTCTTTTTAACAAATGAAAATGGCAAATATAGTCTCAGAAATACCCATTTCACTTTTTTTCATGAGGAAGTTGGATTGGCACAATTGAATATGGCGACGGGGGATGGAGGAGAAATTGATTTTACATCATCTTAATATCTGCCAAATAAGCGAGCTTTTTTGAAGAACTCTCGAAGCTGAAAGTTTTGCAGATCCTCTTACAGGCTTCAAAAAATTTCAAGACACCCCCAATTGTCCCTCCATCCCCCCTCACCACACAATATGATTAGTCCCTAAAGTCCCATTTTTCAAAGCAACTTGTCTCTCGTCCTCTGCCCATTGTTCTCTTTTAATTAAACTTCTGTTTTTGTATTTCTTAAAGTAGTTTCTCGAAGGTGGGACTTACTGTATTAAAATCTTTTTAAAGCTACTTTCACACCCGGGAGACTCGCGTCGACCATTAGCAAACATCATAAAACGTCATGCTTTCAGGGGGTTAGTATGTGTGGATTTTCTTACTTGTTTCAGGAACTTTAACATGAGTTTAATATGCTAATATCGAATTGGCTACACACTATCTCCTGTTTAAATGTATTCTTATTTTTTAGTATTTCAGAACTGTCCTTCCTATTCTCCTGTCCCTCCTTTTTCCGATTTATTTCAAAAGTGGGCCCTGAACAATTCCAGCGGAATGTGCATAGTAGAAGCCTGCATCCGAGAACCTACATTTTTGGATACCAGCCTGGCAACAGAAGCACCGGCAAGGGGGGAAGGGATCTGTTGGCCCCAATATTTTTCAGGGTATTGTGTTTGGCTAAAACTGTGTTTTTCTTTAAAGTTTTTTTTTAAATATAATCATTGTACTACCAATCAATTTAGGTATGACAATTATAGTTGTGTTAAGTTGTCTCTGGAAAGGTGAATTGGGGGTGTGACAGGCGTTATTTATAACCAAAATAAGGGGGCGTGCTGCAAAATCTTTCCCATGCCCCTCCTATGCCGTTTTCTGCCCGCGCTTCTGCCCAGCAAAGATTTTTGTTTTGAGACCCTTAGAAAACTTAGCTGGAGGACAGGGGTGTGAGTTTTGTCAGAAGGTGAGCAAACTTTTTGCCTGAATGAAGGTTCTTGTGTTTGCATATTTGGATTTCTGCAAAGTTAAATTTTATTTGAGGTTATCTCATATTTCATAACGCTTAAAACGTTTGCATAGCATATTGCATAATCCTAAAGAATAGCCCCGAATAAGCATACAAAGATATTGATACTTAATCACAAAATTTATAGGTTTTAAAAAACGGTTTTAGATGCCAGTGAAAGATGACTTTCTGCCTATTCTAGAATTGTTCAGATGTATTTTTTACAACAAAGAGCGTATGACCACAAGTTGTCGATTTTTAAGATTGAATTAAACATGAAACTGAAAACGTTTTAATGCATTCTTTTGATCTAAATTTTTTTTAAATTGGTTTGAGAAATACGCTGTCATGCATGGCGTTTTTCATTGTTCGAAACGTTAACCCAATTTAACTTAACTCTGTTTGGGGCCCTGGGCCTAAACCTGTTTGGGCCCCCTACTTGACCCCAATCTCCACATGAATAACTTGGTATGTGAAAACAATTGTATGGGACCCCTGATCCTGACCCTGAGTAAATTCGAGTTTTAAAAAGTTTTGTTCAAGAACAACTTTGTGAAACGCAAGTTTTGTTTTCTAATCCCTTGTATTCTTGCGCTCTGCAAACGTGTGAGTGAATATAATTTTTCTCTTTCACTGACGCAGCAACAACAGAGAAACTAAGGTTTCATTAGATTTCTGAATCGTTAATATTTTGTGAATTATTTTGACTTCAGAAAATGAATTCCAGATTTTTGATCCTTGGAAACTGCCAGATTTATTCATGCCACAGTTCATCATTTGTAGTTTTATCCTAATAGTATGGAAAAAATTCTCATATCGCATATTCGAATTTCTCCGTCCTGAATTGGCATCTGGCTCCAGTGGGGCGGGGCATGGAGGGGGGTACATCCTAATATATGAGTACTGGTATGTGTCGCCGATATGGATGGGTTTGAAGGCATTCAATTTCCTAAACATGGGTATGATTTTAGAAAAAATGCGTTAATGTTCGGTTAGATATTAAAAATTGTCGTTAATCTTGGGTGATTTGGAATTTTGATTAATGTTGGGTATACACGAAAATCTTAACATTTAAGATGGGTGGGTTTATCAAATCTCAGCGGGGGATCTGTCTCTCCGGGGGTCCTGGCTCCACTATTACCCGGTCCGTATAGTGTAGTACTTTGGGTAAAGAATTTGTGTGAAAAGGTTTTTATGTTTTGTGTCATTCAGGAGCGTAGGAATGTCTTGAAAAGAGGACGAGGCTTTCTGAAAAAGGTTAGCCAGCATATAAATGGGCACATTTGGTTACAAATTTTACAGGAAACAGGCACTTTTCAAACGAAAATCTGCACAAACAGGGGCACGTTTGGCTATATATTTTAAAGGAAAGGGACATTTTTCAGACCAAATCGGGGCACATATGTTAATTTTGGAAACAGTTGGAGGCACGTGTCCCTTGGCTCTCGGTTCTTACGCCACTGGTATCATTTTTTGTTTTTTGTCGAAAAAATGATTGCAAACTTATTTGCCATCAAATACATATATCTAATCTCTTAAATCATTTCTTTTTGCGGTGGTTAAAGTACATTTTCTCCCGGGAGTCCTTTTCTCAAATTTTAGCTTTGAGGATGAAATTTGATGCGATAAGGCGTAGATGGTGGTTCCAAAATTACACAGAAAAAATTCACTCGTGCTTTTTGACAATACGATGCTGATATATGGGTTTAGCTCTTTAAAACATTTGGAATAGAATAGGAGAGTTTTCAATTAAATGAATCGATTAGACAGTTATTTGAAAATATACACTATACATACTTATTATCTATAGCTTTGTCCATTTTAAACTTAACTTTGCATATACATTTCTTGTCTTTCTTTTATTAATTTTTAAACAGTTGTCTGTTAATTTTTTATTTATTTTCCTTTTGAATGATTTTGTTGCTCATAAACTATTTTGACAACAAGTTGTCCCCTGCTGGAAACAAATCATCTCGAGACTTTTGCGGGCTAGGCACGTTAAACACAATAACTCACTCACTCACTCACTCCAAATATTACAAAACCATATCTCAGCATAACGATGGAAATATGATGGGAAAAAATGTTCCAAACGTTTAGGCAAACATTGTATAATGTGCCCAAGGTCAATAACAAGGAAGTAATGTGCAGCTGCTGCTTCAGGCTGAGTTCCTTGTAATTTTGTTCCTGGAATGAATGCGGGCGTTTACTGTATAGGACCATGGGAATTCGGACGCCAAAATAGTAGCTTTGCAATTTACTTGCATGCAATTTCCTACCACATTAACTCGACGTTACGTGGGTGAAACAAATGAAAGAAAATTACGAAGAGGAAAAAACGAGAACACAACGAAATGATGCAATTAATGCAGGAGTGGATCCAGAGATTTGAATGACTGCTATTTTGGTGTCTGAATTCCCACGATAGTACATGTCAAACAACATGAACAAATAGTCGCATGTGCTGAGAATTTAACTTTTTGGGGGAAGATTTATCTTTGACATAGATTGGAAACGTCACTGAACGAATGGGACTGATACAATTTACAGTAAGACCCCTTTAGGCTCTCCTTTTCTCAAAATAGCAATAGGAAAATAATATAATATCTTTTGAAACAAAAGGGCTCAATTTCAACTATTCATAAGCGTTAATTACGACTGGTCATATCACTAATTTACAATATACGGTATATATACATATATTATTTACGGAAAGTTAAAGACATGTTGCTAACCAGCAGCCTTTGCACACCTAAATAGCAACAGAGCACTGCAACAATGTCTTGACAAATAGCGAAAACTTATTTCTACGATTCTCTAATGGAGGTGGATGCAGTAAACAAATTAATTCTGACCACGAAGTAAAGAAACACGACTTTTTCCACTGCTGATAAGTCGTTACTAGGCCAAAATTTACTTTCAGATAACGTAAAAGTCGTCAAAGAAATATACCATGGATCATGTTTGCCCGCAATGGCCCCTGGTTAGCAATGGGCTTTTATAATATAAAGCGCACTTTTTTATAAGAAACTTGAATTAGTCCATTGTGAATGTTTCCAAAGGCCTTAGGAAAGTTTAGTTTTATCCTCAATGGAATAATAACAAAACAATAAATGGCAAAATTGGGAATCGCTAGAAATATCTCAAGTAGATATCAGGGTGAATCATATGGGGTATAGGGTGAGTGACACCCCTGGCAATTAACTCATTAACACCAGAGTCGGTAAATTTTTAGAAATTTATATTTCTCACTCAATGTATCGAGGGAATGCTATATCGAGGAAATGCTTAGGGCAAGTCTAGTAAATTTTGGATTCTACTTGTAAAATGGTATTGACCCCCACCCCCCTCCAGAAATTTCTGGTTCCGGGCTTAAAAGAAATACTCTAATATGGAAGGATACTGCTCTTTTGTTGAAGAATAAGGCCTTATGTGTAAAGCATGTGTATGGTAGATTATTGTTATCATAGTGAAGTAATTAAAGGGGCGAATTAATTGCCGAAAGGTAAAGCCAAACATTTTACACCGCTCTTGGTTAAGAAAAAGTATCGACCGGAAAAGGTGGTTCCGGTCCTGCCCTGAATCGTTGCATTTCATGCTTTTGAATGACTTGCATAGAATAAGATCCAAAAATACAAAATTTCTTGGCAGCTGATATAATTCAAACAATGATCTTGTGTTTTCCTATTCAAATGTTCTATTCAAAAAGCCATAGTGATTCCCATATGGTTTTTGTGTGGTAACGTTACCACAGGGATTTAACTTATAATATCACCACATGTAGTCATAATCATCATCATAACCTTTATTTGCAGAATCATTAACTCCTTGTTTGTTTCCCTGCGTTCTTTGTGACGTCACATTGGTAAATTGGGACAAGTAATCAAATGCCCAGAAAAATGGACTAGACACGTCTTTGTTTTGATTTCCAAAGGAACAGTCCCCAGCAGTGGTCCCCAGTCCACAATTGGGCAATCATCTGACATAATAAAGGGAGTGTCCTATATTGTGGGTGTGGAATTACGATTTGATATTTTGTTTGGGTCTGAAAAATGCTTTGATCAAAAATTTAACTTTGATTCTAAAAATTTGAAATTTTATATTTTTGGGTTACAATATTATCAATGCCGAGAAAGAGCAAACGACATGAAAGTAAATAAATCTCATCATAATCACAGGTAATTGTTTTTATAAGAAACAAAGCTCGGGCCTTGTACGCTAGCAGTTTCTTTCGTTTGCTGTGGACTAGTGATGACAGTTTCTTCTTCTATTATATATTTGGTGTTGCATTCTCCTTCCATGATACTCTTATGTCAGCTTAGGATTTCCTTGCACATGCCCCCTGTCTATGTTAGATAGTACTCTGCTTCCTAGTATGAGCCTATCGACGACGTCCATTTCTCAAATAACGCAGGGAAACAGTGGCTCGTGTGACTATATTATCGCAGAGTTTATTTTGCTACGTATAGAGTTTTTATTTGATTTAGAAATACTGTACGGTCAATGTTATTATTTTGTACACTTCGTTTAGTACTTATTAGTAAATATTCGGTTTATAATTTTGTTTCAGCATTATTTTTGGAGGAAAACATTAAAACGTCGACCTCATGTTTTTATTTTTACAGGTTTCTGAAAAATGAATGACGAAATTCGAAACAGCGAAACTCGAAAGAGGGAAAGCGAATCTTCTGATGAGATCGTAACTTATCGTAAAGATGATCAGACATTTGGCGATGGTAAGTCGCTTTGAAACCCGGGTATGCACTTATTAGATTTTATATACGGCGGGATTGTGCCTGCCTGCGGGATTGTGCCTGCGGGATTGTGTCTTTGGGGTATCATATTTTAATATGGGACAATCTTTCTGTTATATGTTTCTTTTTTAAATAAGGAACTTTGAGCTGAGGCTTGGAACTCTTTATTATTTTTATGAAATCCCCAGCCCCAACGACACTCTTTGTTTTTGGAAATAGGCTATAGTCCCTTTTTAAACAGAACAATAGCGTGCCATTCCCCCTCACCCAGAGTCTCTGCATTTATGTGCATACTTTCTGAAATACCCCAAAAATTTGACCTAAATTTCAGCCTCAAGTTCCTTATGAAGGTGTTCCTCGTATAGAAAAAACGGTGGTTGCACATCTTCCAGGGCGCAACTAGGGCTTCTGGGAGTATAGCCCTTTCTCTAGAAATATAGGCTTGCCCTGATTTTGGAGTAATTTTGTTATGATTTTAGAGATTAGGCAGCAATTAATTGCTAGGCATCTTAGCAAACCACGAAGGAGGGAGCCCTGCCCTATCAAAATCCTAGTTGCGTCCCTGATCTTTCTGCTACATTTTGTTGGACCTATTCGCTTGCCATGTGTTCTTGTGTCTTATATAAACTTATTTAACTTTGTAGAGCTACTCAGCTAATAACTTAATCTTTTGTATCAACTGAATCCTTGTTGGGCAATTTATAATTAATCAGTTATACAAGCACGTTCCTAGTTTAGTTTAGTTTAACAGAAACTTTTCCAAATCCAAAATCCAAATCCCCCAAATTAAGTGGTTCCACGACACCCCTGGACTCTTGTAGAAAGTAAGTGCACTCCCCGAGTTTGAAACTAAGATGTCTTCACGAACTGCTGCTTTGGTTTGCGGATAAGGCCATAATCTTGAGATAATTTCAGATAAATGTCATCATAATGAATATTTATGTCGACGTAGAAAATTCGTGAACATCATTTTTGATTAGAAGGAGTTCATATATCGTATTTCCTGAAATATACATTTAGGCTACGTTTAAACTTTTTTTAATTTAATTCAGAACTTCTTCAAAGGGTTATAATATATATATATATATATGACATAGAAAATTCGCCCAATACGACCAACGAAAATCAAAAATATAACGATCCTGGGCCATTTAAATCTTCTTTTTTTTCTATTCGGGTCTTTCTCTTGATCATCGATCATCTATGGTTGCACACTTGCTTGGTGATTTGCTGAACGAGCTTGCTTGAACATATTTTATATAAGATATTATTAACGCTGTGGCCATAGCAACGACGTGATGGTAATCTGCAAATTGTCATGGTCTTGGAACAGAACAGGATTTTGTCATCAAATTTCTTTCTCTGATATCGTCATTAAGGGATGCGTTTTCAAAGAGTTTTGTTCTCTAGCAACACCTCCTAATTATAAACACACTCATACCAGTGGAGTTTATTTAAAATGGATGGAAAACTCAAGAAAGCGAACTCTAAATTTTTCAATTCATTTTTAATTTTTCGATATCCACAAAAACGATATTTAGAAATTTAGCCTAACTTCTGGCAGGGGCGGAGCTCGACTAGCAAAGGTTCTTTAGGCAGAGATATGGTCGACATGGCTACAAAAACAGTAAACGTAAAACGACTAGCAAAATGGCAGACCTATACCGCCCCTGCCCCCCCTCTCCCATTGGCTCCACTCCTAACTTCTTGAATCCAAAACTACCTACCACTTAATTTTCAAATCCAGGAATATTCTGCCATTATTTTTCACTTTTCATTTCCAATAAACGCATTCCTCTAATAAATGCCTCCTTCTAAGAAACGCCGTATTCAATTTAAAAAATTACTCTGAAACAAGTTTTTCGAATAATCTTAAATCTGTAGTGAACCATGTGGTAAGGACAACATGACCAGGCCTGCATATGGCCCATTGCAAAACAACGTAAAACATAAGATTTTCAGGTAAATGCTAGGTAAATACGAACATAGCTGGATCTGTTACGTGAACATGGCTTCAAGTCAACACATTTTTTATGTTCTATAACATAAGGAACATAACGCACGTGTCATTCTTTACAGATAAGAAACAAAATGGGAAAATGGTTGAATTTACGGAAGCAAAAGAAACCATTTCTACACTTATGTATAAAGAAGAAGCTGAAAGTGACGAGAGTGATGACAATGAAGACTTCGACAATGAAAGCAGTGAACTTCTTGATCAAGGTAGCATATTTTAAGAACAAAATGTCCGACTGTTACTTGTCATATGTCTAGAGATGGTGCGTGTGTGTGATTATATCGGCTATGATCAACCCCACTTAGTCTCAATCCAGAGGCGTTGCTATGTAACAGTAGCACTTTATTGCTTGACTGCAGATGGTAGCATTTTATTGATTGTGTAATTAATAACATATGACATAAAATTAATTATAATAATCTTTTTTGATTACATTTTTATGACCATTCAAGATTTACAGGATGCCTCTTCTTATCAACGCTATTTATCTGAAATTATTTATCTTATTGTCTTTGCTATTTATCTGAAAGGGGATGAAATGAGCAAAAGAACATTGACTCAAAATGGCATTATGGGTCACAGTAACAACAGCAACAGCACAGTCACTTTCACCAATAGCGACGTGGATACGACTAAAAAAGACAATGATGGGAATGATGAAGCACCGAAACGACGAAGACGCCGCTCTAAAAAGAAGAAAAAGCCGGACGAACTCTTGAAATGTATCATCTGTGGATGTTATGGTATGACGTCAGAGTTCTGCGCATCTGGTAGATTTTGCAGCCAGAGATGCGTAGGAGCATATGCAAGCAAGTGCAGAGCAGATAGCTTGGCAGCAGCGGCTGCTGCGGGGGAGGTAATTGAACCTAAAAAGCGGAGGAGACAGAAGAAGGAAGGTGGGAAAAAAGGTGGCTGGAAAAAATCTCATGTTGAAAAGGTACTTAGGAATCTTTTGTGAAAAACTAAACAATTTTTCTCTCATAACTTGTTAGGGTAGATGGGTTATGAATCTCCCGTCTATATTTCAGTGGCATTACATTACACATAGTCGCGATTTGGAATTAAACGATATATTTAACATCAATTTATGATAGATTTAATTGATACCATTAAATTTGACTCGACAACGGCGCGGCGTAAGTGCGACATAATTGAGCATGAAGTTTGAGTCATGAAGTTTGATAAACTATATTAATATCATATATTGATGTTAAATATATCGTTTAATTCCACGCATTAAATTTGAGTCAAACTCAAATCAAGTTTATGATGCTCTATAA
Source organism: Phacellophora camtschatica (assembly GCA_036873815.1). NCBI lineage: Eukaryota > Metazoa > Cnidaria > Scyphozoa > Semaeostomeae > Ulmaridae > Phacellophora > Phacellophora camtschatica. The sequence goes on from JAYJMH010028877.1 coordinate 70,014, forward strand.
GTTTGCAAATGACAAAATAGCCCGTTTAATTATAGCAATGTGAAGTTTAACGTTTGAAACTACCAAGACAAATTTCGGTTGCGTTTGTGATAAATATCGATTTAATTTGATTGGACACAAATGTAACGTTTGAAAGTAGCCTTAACTCGGAGGTTGTTCTGTTTTCTTCATGTATATATTCTTGTGAAGATTTTAATTTTTTTATAATAGAATATATGTTTTTTGTAAACAAAAATGAAATTGAAGAAGGCTTACTGTATCGGGCTCTCTGACGTACGAGAACCAAAGTAGGCCTAATTCTTTTTTACAAATACATGTGAAAGGAAGACAACTGTTCGAAATAGCAAGTTTTTGAAATAACCGAAGCTGACTAAACACTGAAAGTTCTCATGGGATATGCAAAACACCTCGAATAAAAGTTTATTACATGGAGAATTAATTTAGTAGTTTATTCCGTGGAGAATGAAGAACCAAAGTAATGTTTTTTTTACAAATACATTTGAAAGAAAGGTTACACGGTTGAACTCGAGCTTTTAAAGGGAATGCAATTTTTTTAGATAGGGAGTTTTCGAGATGACAAATAGAAGCTCTCAAGGGAAAATACAAAACAGCTTGAGGTCGGACCCCACTATCCAAAACTCTCAAGGGGAATTAAAATGTGTTTGAGATGGCGATTTTCATAATAGACTGAAGTTAAATCAACACCGAAAGCTTTCAAAGGGATATACAGAACATTCGGAGTGATATTTGACTCCACGAGGAATCGATTGAAAACGCAATTTGTACAGTTAAATAGTTGAACAGTTGAAGCCGCTATCTTGAAATCTGAAAGGGAATGAAAATTTGTTTGAGACAGCGAGTTTTCAAATTTTTGAAAGCTCTCAAGGGGTATGCAAAACAATTTGAGGTAACGAAATGCCAAAGTTATCTGAAGCCGAATCGACACTGAAATTCTAGAATGATATACAAAATAGTTCGAGTTAAACAGGTTTGACTACTTTCTTGTATATATAGAAAAATAAACAATAGAAAGATTTTTTATCACGTGATGAGAATTTTTGGCGGTTCAGATGATAGGCGCCAAAAAGACTAAGTGTTCCTTTATTAATCGAGAACACTTAAAACGTAAATAAAAATCTGACTGAAAAATTGACAATTTATAAACATTAAACAGCTACGTAGAATCCAAACCATGTAAACAGTCAACAAATGTAAGATAAATGTATGTTTAATATTTTTTACAGCCTGGTCGGTTTTCTCCAGACATTGATGATTCGTTGACATTTTCAATGTCTCCTGTTACCCATGTCAACGATGAATTCAAGGGTAGCAAGAAAGCAAAACTTTCATTGTCTGACGATGCATATTTCTTCTTCAGTGCAGGTAATACCAAATGTTTACTATTTTATTTTACTTTCTTTCTTATTGTCAGAACTGTTTGAGGAAGTCTATAAAGTACGTCCGTACTGAGAAAGAGGGGGGGGGGGGGGTGGATAAACCCTTTCACGCCCGAATTTATTTCCAATTTTAACAGGAAAATTATATCTAATTTCCTTACACTGTATTATACATACAAACCAACTTAAAACTTTTGTCTAAATATCTGAAATTTGTATAAAGTTCTGCCCGCATTTACAACATGAAAATATGACGTTTCACCTCGTTTACAAACGGGTCGAGGAGAAGAGGGTTCGCAAATTAGAAATAACAAGTTCACATGTTGTTTTGTTATTTCTAATTTTCTATATTTCTAATTTTGTATAACATTTTCTATATTTTACAAGAAGCAAACTATTCCCAGAATGCTAACGAATAGTTTATAATTAATTTTCTTATTTCACTAATTTAGCTAATTGCCTTGCAGTTGGAAAGGAAAAGGCCTTTGTGTGGGACTTGTACTTGGAAATTACGGGAAAGAAAAGTGTCCCTGAAGATGTTTTTAAACAGGTAATGTTTAGTTGATTTTTGACCTTGAAAATATCTGGATAAATGCTCACATCAACGGCATCAACGGTATAGATACAGCTGGAGATCTCTCAACGGATATGCAATTTACCAGGTGCTTGATTTAAGCTGGTTCGAATTAGGGAGGTTTAACTGCGCTATAGTAGTGATTTAAAAAAGGAATATTCAATTATTTATTGCGCGTTTAATACTATTTTTATTTTAAAATTCAACTTCTTTAAATCATGATGATACGAGAAAATATAAAGAAATGTAATCACGTTTTCTTCTTGGTTGAAACCCAAATATAGTTGTGCAAACATTTGAGCAGTTTTCTCTCATCTAATGTTTTTGTTTGTTTAGGCCACTTCACAAACGTTTACTTCGCAATATTTTGAAGACTGTCGTTGTTTTTAAGAAAATTTTAAATATTTTTTGCTCGCAACGGGGTCCAGAAAACATTATACTTGGCAAGCAAATTCTTAGTAAATATGAAAATATTTGCACAGATGACTATAGCCAACGGGGTCCAGAAAAACATTATACTTGGCAAGCAAATTCTTAGTAAATATTTTCCCAGACGAAAATATTTGCACAGATGACTATAGCCAAACTGCCAAATAATGTTTTTCAGATATCTTTGCTTTGTTTGTGATGCAATGTTCCTTTCTTCACAAACATTTAGTTCACAAGAAAAATCTTACCCTACTCAGGGCAAGGTAGCTTAGAGACCGGTCATTTAATATGGCAAAAGGAGACAGAAGAAGAAATCTGTCAAGAACCCCCTAATATCTGCAAGACCCCTTGTCAGTCACTGTTTTTTAGGGACTCCCATTTTTGGTGCTAAGGTAATTGCAACCCCTCTTACAGAAAATTTCAAGACCCCCAATTTCTCCTTCCCGCTCATCATGTTCAATCACGGTCTATAATTTTCCTAAGTCTTTCGTATTTGCACAGCACTCTTTGTCTGTTTGTTTAAGCAACTTTACTTTTACTGACATCATTTCAATTTGATAAATAAAAAAAATTAATTGTTTATGAAATTTCATCTCAACAGGAAAATCCAGAATTTGAAATTTTCCCCAAACCTGCAACAGGCTTCAAGCCTGGCATGAAACTCGAAGCCGTCGACCCACGGCATCCGTCATGCATTTGTGTCGTAAGTGTTGTTGAAACACAAGGTGCGAGGATGCGATTGCATTTCGATGGTTGGTCTGAAAGTTACGATTTTTGGACGAATTCAGACTCGCATCTGCTGTTTCCTGCTGGATTTTGCCAGAAAAATGAACAGAAATTGAATCTTCCAAGAGGTAAGAAAATTTCTCACATTTCCATAGACTTGCCCCAAGACCAAATAGACCTGGGGAAAGTCTAGGATTTCCATGCTTTTAAAGAAATTATCCATGTAAATATTGAGCTGGTCTTAGTCAAGGATCAATTCATTTTTCAGCAATAGTTAAAAATTTACTTAAAATTTTACGCTCTTTTGAGCAGCTTGGATTTGAAGAATGAGGTGTGACACCCTCCCCCTGGAAATGTAAAAGCAATTGAAGAAATTTCACCTCGTCTGGAAATTCATCAAAGCTGATCTTATTATTTATCAGGGAATTTATAATTCTACTTAGCATTTTTTTCTTTTGCAATCGTCTGGGGCCCTGGCCCTAAATCAAGCAACAACTGTTACTCGAGTTAATTTTTCATCAGAATGATATTACTGTTCTTGCTTGAATTTGATAAAACAAGCTTCTGTTTATAGTTTGATACGTTGTTTGCCTAAATCTATCCAAAAATCACTGAGTTATACTTGATGAAACCAAAAAGTGAGAATTTCTGCTTCTGAAGTCCGTTAAAAATACAACATTGTGGCTTTGGAAGGTCATTTATGTTGACTTTCCTTTGGTAAATCTCAGGGATACTGAGTACATTTTGTTTTAGTATCAAATTTTAAGCTGAAGCTTCTTACATTAACGTCAAGTGGACTTGCTTCAAATCCATTCCGTTAGGTAGCTAATAAAAAGAATTTATGTAAGATAAAATGTGTCTCTGAAGGAAAAATGCACTGCTGAGGAGAAAAGCTTCGTCCCTATTTTCCTGAGCTTTTCTCCTCCGCAGGGTATTTTCCACCGCAAAGACATTCATGCCGTGTCTAGGAATTTATTTTAAAATCTCATTACATTTCCTTGTCAGTGTCATATCGTTGAAGCTTTCGTTTCACTTCTGAAAGCTTCTCAGTAACCGCAACTAAGATCTCGCTAGCAGCTTCAACAATATGACACTAACAAGTAAGCAAAACCAAGTGTAGCGAGTGTTTTTAAACAATTGCTTGGAAACAAATTTTGAAATTATAGTTCATTGTTGTTTTAACAGATCAGTTAAAATACGATAATATTACAGTTGTTTATCTAAAAAAATTAACATTAATCTGTTAGTTGTGATTGATTATGATTACAATAAAAACCCGCATGGAAGAACTTATAGCTATGTTGTCAAAAGGATATAATATGGTGCTATATTTCAGGTGCGTCACTGGATGAGTTTGATTGGGTTAAATACCTGGAAGAGACAAAATCTGAAGCCGCCCCAGATTGTCTATTTAGAGAGGTGTTTAAAATCTTTCATTTTTTAATATATATATATATATATATATATATACATATATACATATATACATATATACATAAAATAAAAATAAAAAAATCAAACAACTAAATTCATCTCTACAAGCCTGTTTTGTGATAGACTCACTCTTCAGGAGATGTTGATTTTTTTTTTTTTTTTTTATTTTATGTAGACTACGCTCTGCTTATATGTATTGAGCACTTTTATCACGGACAAATCAATATACTGATTTTATATACATACATATATATATATATACTCAATCTGCAGACACAGTGTTTCAACCTTTGAGG
>JAYJMH010028878.1:0-42611 GCA_036873815.1 Phacellophora camtschatica
CATTTCATTTCATTTCATTTCATTTCATTTCATTTCATTTCATTTCATTTCATTTCATTTCATTTCATTTCATTTTTTCAACTTTCACAATTAGTCACAAACTAATCGCCTACTGGAGTACATTCCGTACAATTGTAAAAAGACACCAAAAATGTTAAAAACATACCAGTAAGTTTTAAATTTGTAGTTGCACTGTGAGATCCAGCAGAATTACTTGCAATGCATTTGTATGTGCCATTTTCAAACATTGTTGCTTTCTTTATTGTTAAAATTCCTTGATAAAAATCTACGTTAATGTTTTCGCTTGGTGACAATAAATTTTCATCTTTGTAGAAAGCAATCTCAGGAGCTGGAACACCAATGGCAGGGCATCTGCGTAAAATTAAAGAAAAATAAACAATTTTATATTTATATATATATATATATTACCCTTTGTTTATGAGAAATCATCCCACCTTCCGGGCTATGTGTTGAAAGATGAGAGAAATTTAGACAAAACGCTGAAACAAATGCATGCGTACAAAACTGACGTTTATGTGGAGAATTTCATCCCACCTCAGGGAGATCCCACCTCTCGCAGAGTGAGATATCACCAAACCGGGCTCGCCCATTTGCCACATAAACGTAAGATGAAAAATAAAAAGGACTCTATGGGAAGGTGAGATCTCACCTCTCATCCCAAAGCCTAGAAATCTGGATGATTCTCCTCATATGAACAGAGCCTTTCCTTGGAATTTGGGACGAAACAGTGCAATTACGTTTACAATTATCGATAATTTAGTTAAACAATAATTTTGGAAAACACTGAATCATAGGAAATTAAAAGTGACGAAATTTGCAGTTGTTTATTTACTCACCTTATCGTTATTTCTGTACCAACAAGTGTTTGTAAATCATCACCAATTTCAATGTCTACAGATTCAGTTACAGCAGATACCACTTCTTTCTTTGTGTCTTTTTCGTTAATTTTTCCAATAACTGGTTCTTGTTGCTCTGAAAACGGAAATCAATTTTTTTGAATCAATGAACTTTCCAGATTTTAAAACTTTTTTTTTCGTTACATAAAAGACTGTTAAATTCAAATTCTTTATTGAATAGCCTTGCTTTTAATTGACAGTTTTTTGGCCTAAATAGAAATGTTATATCTTTGCTTTTAGGCTGAAAATTAATCCTTCCAAAATTGGAAGTTATTCAACTGCCACTAGAACTCTTTCTTTGACCAACTACTTCTACGGTTGAGGCTCTCTTAATTTTTCACTTGTCGATGATGGCCTCGTTTTCCCGAAACGACGCCATAGACTTGTCAAATATAATATACAGCATGTTCCTTTCGCGATAAAAACAATCAGGAATCCATTCAAAATTACTCAACTGCATCGAATCGCTTTCTAAAGAAACGAAAGCAGAAATTAGAAACAATGTAATCACGATTGGTTTGATTACTTGACTAGATTAATTTATCAAATAGGCACTTATTATTGAATTAATCAAGTGGGAAAATAACTACTTTCAAATTTCGACTCAGCAACGTTACTTTTAATACAAATCTTTATACACACCATAAAAACAAAGATGATTATCGTGAGTAAAATGAAACAGTACAAAACTAACACAGTAAACAAAATTACGGTATTATTTGTCACAGCAAACACAATTAACACAGCAAAGAAAACATACCCATAACGTTGACGACACTTTTCATTGTCTGCGTTCCAAACACGTTCGTTGCTTTGCAAGTGTAATCACCATCATCACTAACATTGGTTACATCCAGTACCAAAGTTTCTACGTCACGCGCAACAACGACATCTCCCTTCATCCACACAATGGTCGGTTTTGGATCACCGGCGACCGGACAGTTCAGTTCAAGTTTCATTCCAATGAGAATACTGTAGTTCTGGCCAATGGCTCCTGTTTTGTTTTCTTCTTTGATTATTAGAGGCAAAACAGGCTTCCGTTTTTTTACAACTGTTTCGGATACTTGAACAAGATGTGCAGCTTTCTCTTCTACAATTTCTGGCAAAGAAATAGCTGCTCGCACGGGCTCTACAAAATGAAATTACCTTTTAACAACTTGCTTTCTTCATTAAAATTTCAATACAAATAATGAAAGTAGAAACGAAGAAAATTAATCCTCTGCTTTCCCTGTGCAGTGCCTACGTTGCTTAAACGATCATTTGTGCACCTCCCCAGCGTGCACCTTTCGTGTTATAGCTATACATATATGTTGTATTTATACCTTGTATACAATATATTTATTGATGAGTGTATGCTTTTCTACGTAACTTTTATTTAAATTTAACGATCTAAGCTATTTAAAAGCTATCTTTTACTAAGGTTGTATGAAGTTAAAATTTTTCTTGCATGGTATTGTGTTTTAAAACAGTGTAAAACATTTTTCTTACAGGGTATTGTGTTTTAAAACAGTGTAAAACATTTTTCTTACAGGGTATTGTGTTTTCAGGAGGTAAATGCAGGCAGAAATGTATGTTCTGATATTTTAACGTAAGTCTATCTTTTGAATTGTTTCGTAAGTGACACCCCTGTAAAATAAAACTTTTATAGAATATGCCTGTTTGGCAGAAATGAAGTCGGGTGTAATAGGGTTAAAATGAATAAAATAAATTAATACAAAACAGTCAAAACATAAATTCAACTCACTGTAAACTCCAACAATAATTTGTTCTCTGGCCTTCTTTCCAATTCCATTAGACACCTCACAGGAATAAGTTCCCATGTCCTCTAGCCTCACGTATGGAATTCTCAAAACAGTTCCAGATCCCTTTACAATGACGTCATCTTCTTCAGTCACTTTCACATCATTTTTAAACCATTTTATCGTGGGCGCAGGGACTCCGTCATACGGACAAGCGATGTCTAATTGACTCCCAAATTTAACTTTTACTTTGCCTCCAATGTTAATTCTCGGTCTTTCACCCGTGGATAGTTTGTCTTTTTTTGTTGCTTTGATTGAAGGTTGTACAGGGTCTATAAAAAAAATATAAATTAAAGTTCAAACGAATTCTAATTCCTAATTTCACTGACAGAAATTCAATATGGTGTTGTTTGTCCCTTTCACCCCGGGAAGGGCCATATGACCCATTGATAAACGACATAAAACGTCATATTTTCAGGAGGTAAATTCGAGCAGAACTTTATATTAACTTCAGTTATTTCAATGTAAGTTTATCATATATGTAAATTAAGTTCACTTGCATGTCCTACCCCCCGCAAAATAAAACTTTACAAAGGATTTGCCTGTTTAGCAAAAATAAACCTGGACGTGAAAGGGCGTGAAAATAACACATTACCCCCTGAATGAACTCTTGCGCCAATCCCTCGATAGATGAATTTTAGCTTGAAAATCTTTAAATTGGTACAAAGTTCAGTTCGCAATGCCTCCTGAAAATATGACTTTTTACGGTGTTCAGCAATGGGCCACATGGTGTTTTACAAAAAAAGGGTTAATAAAGATTTCATTGTAAACTCACCAACAAATCGAACAGCAGATTTCATAGAGCTTATACCAAGGAATGTTTCAGCTTGACAAGTATACTCGTAGTCTCCAGCTTTTTGCTTGGAAATTATCAACGTGTTTCCAATGATCTTATGCAATCCATTTGACTTTATTTCTTTATCATCATAAAACCAAGTTATTTTCGCTTCAACAGAACCTTTGGTTGGGCATTCGATTTTCAATCTTTTTCCAGCAAGTATCTCTGCTGTTGTTCCGATTCTCATTGATACGGTTTTTGATTCAGCCAACGATCGCAAATCGGTTTTCGTGGTTTCGAAAGGCAATGGTATAAGATCAGCTGGAGAAACTACAAATCAAATTTGTTAAAACCATCAAAATCGTTAACCAAAATTGTTTTGCTGATAAGAAAAAAATCTTCCATTTATAGTTTTGCATTTTAGTTTTGTTGCCATTATAATTATATTGCACTGGGATGCTTGTAGTATCAAGTATCGAAATTACAGTACCACGGAACGATTTTACCCATTTTAACATCATCAGCAAAATTATAATAAAAAATACTAACCTGCCACGCTTACTACTGATGACATTTTGTCCTTTCCGTGCAAATTTTCAACAACACAAGTATACACTGCCGCATCATCAAACTTCAAATCAGTTAACGCCAACTCTCCTCTTGGTCCAAAACCAAATTCATCACTTTCAACGATTTCAATGGAATCTTTGAACCATCTGATATTTGGCATGGGTTCGCCCCTCGCCGGGCACTTAATCGTCAGTGATTTTCCACTTAATGTTGTCATATTTGTTCCTATGTCTATGCTTATTTCTTTATCATTTTGGTTTACGCTAATTTTCTCGTGCTCAACAGAAGCAACTATCATTGCGTTGTTTTCACCTGTGAAACAAAACATGTACAGTATATACATATATATATACAGAGTGTTATAAAAGCTGTTTTATGTTTATCTTAAAATTATTACGAAGATTAATACAGCGACAGCACACCTCCGGTTTGGTAAAAGGTTAATTCCCAATTCGTGACTTAAGGTTCAGTACAATCCCAACAAATACCCATCAAAATCCATAAAAATGTTACCAAAGTTATAAGCAATAACAAAATTGATATCTATGGAATTGAAAATCAAAGTTTCTTGCTCTTTTTAGACAAGAATCTGCCTTAGGCTGATGTAAAAATTACTTCTTTGTGCCATGCATTGGCTGGAAAAAATGCTTTGTTGCTACGATCTCATTATCAATATGTAAGTAAGAAGTATGACACTGGATAATTACATCACATCTTAATTCAATTTATCAACAATGACATGATGCACTAAATTAAAAAGGAGTGTCGTCATAAAAACTACCATAAAACATCAAATAAAACTGACATGTCATAAAACGTCAAGTAAAACATGCAAAATAAAATCTTACCAAGTATTTTCAACTCAGAATGAACAGTATCGGCACCTCTGTTGTTCAAAACAGTGCATGCAAATTTCCCAGTATCTTCAGCCATAGAATTCCTTATCAGCAAACTTCCATTGTTAAATATCACGATTCTTTCATTTGAAATAACATCTTCACCATTTTTCGTCCAAATCACTCTTGGTTTGGGAACCCCATTCGATTGACAGTGAATAATTACATTACGACCCGATGTTGACTTCAATGAGTCTCCAACGTTCATTTCCACGTTTTGCTTGGGTTTTCTTAATTTCTTTGACTTCGATCGTCTGTCAGGTAAACTTATTTTGAGCGACTCTGCAACATGCTCTGATAACTGTGCTGGTATCTTTCCCGACTTCTCTATCGCTCTTTTCAAAGTCTTCAAAAATCTATCAAATTCAGTATTTGATTCATAATCTGCCGATGGCCCTTCTAATTTCTTCGATAACTCTTTTGAATTTCCATCCTCTTGTGAAGTTTTATCCGGTTCTATTGCTGACTGCTTGTAAATGCTCAATAACAATTTACCAAAGTCTATGTCTGAAGTGTCGCTTGACTTACCAAAACTTTCGTCAGTAGCTTTATCAGTACTTTTACCAGGTTTCCTGAGTTTTTCAAACTTTTTCAAAAGATTATTTGGTATCACACCTGATTTTTCTACAGACTGGACTAATTCTCTCATCAATTGATCAAACTTTTTCGTTTCTGCTGCTTGATCTGAATGATTCATTGATTTCCCATGAACGGATTGATCGGACCCTGAATCTATACTCTGCAACTTTTCAATTTTCTTCAGAAGTTCATCCGGCACTGTACCAGAATCTTTCATTGACTGCTGTAATTTTTTCCACAATCCACCAAGCTCTTTCTTCGTATCTCGCGGTGATTCATCTTTCACATCATCATCAGACACTTTCATAAATAATGGACCAACTGACGACGTTTGGTTTCGCATCTTTTCAAATTCACTTAACAATTCCTTTGGCTTCAAAACCAATTCCAAAACAGACAGTTTCAGCTTTTTCACTAATTTATTTAACATGTTGCTTGAACCATTTGCTGCTCCTTTAGCAAGTTCCGGCGTTTCAAATTCTGATACCTCTTTCAACAAATTGTCTGAAATTTTACCTGATTCTTGTATCGACTGCTTCAACTTCCCCAACAACATATTAAATTTTAAACTTTCACTTGATTTATCAGATTTCTTTGATTCCACAAACATCTTAACCAGTAATCTTTGCAGTGATTTATCTGCTGGTGATTCCGGTTTTACATTTTGCAACAGTTTATTTAATCGTCTGAGTGTGGAATCCCTCAATCTGGGTGATTTGACTGATTCGCCAAGAGATACATCAGCTTCGTCTAAATCCTCGAAAGCAGCAACAATATATTTAGCAGCATTCTTTCCTGATGTTATGATACTTGGAGCAGTACTCACTAAAATATGATAAATTATGCAATTATGCGATGCTATAAAGCTCAATACAATACTGATGCGACAATGCTACTTATCATCCTTAAACTTATTTGAAATTTTTCTACATATTTTAAATAACCGAAAGTTTTCTTTCTTGATTCCATTGATTGCATTTTCTATTCGATGGTTAAAATTTAAAGCGATAAATATTTTAATGACAGTTTGCTTACTTGTTGTCAAAATCCTTTGTTTACAACTGCACTTGTGGGTGTGAAATGAGTTCTTTCAGATCGCAAGTTTATCTCAGACCGTTATGAAAGAGACCTGAATCTTTTCATTCACAAAAATCTGTCACTGCTCTGACAACTAAGACCCCGTTTACACGATGCCGGTATGAAATGAATCCGATACGAAATGATATCGAATTGGCCTTTTTGTTTCACGATGCTGGCATGAAAAATGGTGTGAAAGCGATATGAAATGATATCGGATAGCTAACCGGCATGGATTCATACCCGCATCGTGAAAACACCCCAATCCGATATAATTTCATTTCGGATTCGCTTCTAAGCAGAAAAATATCAAAACGAGTACAAAAATTTGCATTTTCTATTGTTCGTCCAAGCGAATGCGCGCCAAAACATGAGCTATCAAAGACAAAGATTAGTCACGAATTTTTCTGATGTTTTGTTAACAATCGGTGCTGCACTGCAGATTAATGTCCTGATAACATTTCAAGCTGTCAGCGCAAACAGGAGAAAAACTAATTATATTTATCGGCTTCTAATGGATGCATCGTCATACCAGACCAGAGGATCAACGAAGATACAAGAGACGCCCCAAACGATTTCGGGTTAGGTCAGGAAGGACAGGTACTTGATTGAAAAACTTCATAATGTTGTTGTCCTGGAGGAATGGAGAGGTTTTTCTTCCCCTCGTCTGTCTTGCTTTTCTTTTTGAGGGGCATAATAAATTTGTCTGTTAGGCCTGTCAAAATCGAGTGTTTTTGGCTTGGCACACTTTTTCCTTTGTCCACAAGTTTACAAGCGCGAAAGTCTGTGATATCACGCACCTATTGTTTTGGGGAAGCGGAGTCGTATCATACCGGTATCGTGTAAACGGGACAAGAATTTAATCCTCTTAACCCATGCCGGCATGGTTTCATATCGGATTCATTTCGTACCGGCATCGTGTAAATGGGGTCTAAATGATTATCGTCTTAATATACAGTCAATTTATTTTACAAGAAACAAAGAATGTCAAACAAAACATTTAGTTAGGTCTCCAAAAAAACAAAGCGATCAGAAGGATTTCACACCATCGACCTCATTCAACCAAATCAAAGAAACCTATTGGAGACAGTTGAATTTGAAAGTGTGAGACCTTTTCGAAACAATGATAAATCTCTTTGGTTCCAGCCTAAATCTATTGATTTAAAAAAAATTATCTTGCTACTTACACATGATCATAACAATCGATACAGCTTCATCTCTCCCCTTCATATTCTGAGCAACACATTTATAAACACCCTGTAATGATGGTTTGAGCTTGGGAATCATTAGATCATTGTTTTCTTGGATATTTGCGAAAACGCCGTTTGAAATTATTTCAGCGCCATTATGATACCACGAGACACGAGGTGTTGGAACGCCGGCTTTAATGGGACATTTTATCTCAACAGTTAAATCTCTAACTGCAAACAATCGATCACCAACAGTTATTTGTTTTGCTTTCGTGACATCAGCACCATTCAATTCTTTCTCACCTCTTGCTATAACTGGATTTGTTGGAACTGAAATAACAAATATAACCTTAGGATAAACCTTGTAAGGAGAAGAATCGCATTGATGATAAAATCTACTATACTAGATCACTCTGAACGGAACGTCGCCCTGAAATTAAACACATGCTTTTTTACCATCAGTTATTCTCTAGACGTTTCGGAAACAATTGATCTTATAAAAAGTGCATTTGGCTCTCACAAATTGATAAGGATCATCGAAAATACACTCCAGGGCAACGTTCTATTAAGGATGACAATACTCAAGTGGCAGTAGCAGTTGCAGCTGTTGTAAATATACAAAAATGCACTAGAATATGCAATTATTAGCTATAATGCTTCAAGTGTCAAAAAGAAATTAGGATAGTTTAAAAAATCAAGGGCATCAAAACGTCATTCTTTCCTTTGAAAGCAAGGTTGAAAGCAGAAATCTTTCTGTGAACTTTTTTCAGGAAAACAGGAATTCAAACTGAAACTTCTTCTTGCTTTGTAAGAAATTTCCTGGGGCAGGCGTTCCCTTATTTCCATACTTTTCATGCCATGTTTCACTCATTTTTAAAACAACATGAAGCATCTTACCAGACATGTAAAAAATATTTTTTTAAAAGCAAGTAACGTTAGGTCTTTCATTGATTACACCCTCTGTGGCATAACAATGAAAGTAAAAAAACAGTATACACATAACGCAAATAAACATATAAACAAATAAATAAAACAAATAAAAAACATTAATACCTACCAATAACGGTGAGGTAAGTACTTGAATTTGAAATTCCCAGCTCCGTTTTTGCAAAACATGTATATTTTCCACTGTCACTTTTTTTAACACTAGTAAGTAAAAGCTGCTCTCTTTCAACAGATACTCCAAGGCCTATCGCAATTGGCGTTTCTTCCTTTTGCCACGTGATAACAGGACGCAGTGATCCACGCACAGAACAAGTAATGAATATATTGTGTCCCTGTGTTACCGTGAGATTATGACCAATGACAACATGAAGGTCTTCATCAGCGCTGAAAGATTCTAACTTACTGACTCTGTTTGATGCTTTCAAGATGTTGTTGTGGGGAGCTGAAATAACCCAAAAGGAATATTAGAACACATTTTCAAAGCAATGAACGTACCGGATGCCCCAAAAAATGCCCTGATGTTTGAAAAATTACCAAAATTAAATTCAAATGTTTTACCATTTTTATGTTGCCATGTATAAAAATGGCTACATAAATTGTTGCAATGTTAAAATTTTCACAAACGCATCAAAAACAATGTTGCAAGTTGCCATCATTTCATATTGTTAGAACTGTTATAAATATGACGCAAAGATATCAGTTGTTGCATTAAACACTTTAAAAGATATTTTTTGAATTTAAATTACAAAGGTTTTTTTTTAGTATAGCTCAAAATTAGGTTTTTCAAGTAGAAATTACTTCATCATTCGCCAACGTTACCAAAATAACGACAGCTTATTAAGTTGGTCATTCTCATGTTAGCAGGAAAACAAATTTTTGAAATTGATAACAAAATCAAATTTTGGTGATTTTTCAAACTTCAGAACATTTTTTTAGGCCACCCAGCATACGAAAATCATATATATATTTAGAAATGTGATCATAAAGTAAAATCCAGTAAATACGATATCAGTTCTTTTTCAGAAATATTGGTTTCATAAATCGATTGTAATGACCAACGATCAATGAACATTGATTACTTTACTGGATGGCTGAAAAGCAACTGAAAGGATTAGCAATCAATAATAATCAATAAATTGATTAAAAATGATCATAACTTCGTTAGATATCTGTGATCAACGATCAATGATCATTGATTGCTGGATGGCTGAAAAGCAACTAAAAGGATTAGCAATCAATAATAACCAATAAATTGTTTAAAAATGATCATAACTTCGTTAGATATCTGTGATCGTCAAAAGAGTTTTTCAAGGAAATCAGTATCATAAATCCTCAAATACAAATGAACCATAATGATCAACGATTAACGAAAAGTGATCATGACATCATTGACATAAGGCTCAAACTGATTAACTATCAATAATCATAAAGTGATGAACAAATGATAAAAAAATAATACCTGTTATCGTTAAAAGCGTTTTCTCGGAATCCTGTCCCTCGGAATTCCATACTTTGCAAACATAGATACCACTGTCATAGAATCTTGCATCCATAATCCTCAATTTGTTCTTTGCAAGCTTGAAAGTTCTTTTATTGAAAATGACGGGCTGAGAATCAACTGTCCACAATAGCCGCGTATCATCGTTGCCATCAAAAGGACATGAAATCGTTAGCATGTTTCCCTTTAACAATGTCATGTTTGTGCCAATATCAAATTCAACATTCTTGCTCTTTTTGAGAACTTTCATCGTGTTTGGTTTTGATGTGATTACCGGTGATTTTGAAGCTGAAAATAATAATTACGATAGCATGATTTTGTGAATTTGAAACGTTTCACGTGTGAACAACTTGAGCTTCAAATTTTGATTGAAAATTAACCCTTCCACCCATACGGCCCATTAAAACGTCATATTATCAGCAGGTAGCTACATTCGGGTTGAACTTTACATAAACTTCGGGTATTTAAACGTACGTTTATCAATTGAAGTAGGTTGGTTTGTGTATGCTACCCCCTGCAAAATGAAACTTGAATATGATTTGCCAGTTTAGCAGAAAAGCAACTTCAGTACTACTCAAAATCCTAAGTTGCTTTTAACTAATAGTGTTTATCGTACTTTAAGAATATTAAACATTGTAATGCAGAACAATTAGCAGTTTATATACTTTGTATATCACCATTAGTTAGTTTTTAAAGATTGTTATGTATTTTGACATTGTTCAGTTTAGCGGCTCAGGCTAGTTAAGCCTAGGCTGGATAATAAGACTCTATTTCATTTCGGAATTTTATGAATAATCGTTGTCATAATTAATACACCAAAACAAAATGAAGTAAGTACAATTGTTTACCTAATATTTTAACTTTTGACGAACTCATCGCAACACCAGCTGGATTCACAGCATAACACGTATAAGTACCAGAATCCTCCGGTTTAGAATCATCGATGAAAAGTATCGATCCCTTTGCAGTACCAATTTGTATCTTACTTGATCGCAGTTTTGCCACGTGTCCACTTTTATTCCAGATTACCTTCGGCGTAGGCCAACCCTCCACGGCGCAAATTATCTTTATATTCCTGCCACCAGACGTTTTCAGGCTGTTCCCAATGACTATGCTGACTGCAACATTTTCCTTTCCGATTCTGACATCACTGCCATGAGATATAACATTTGGAGGGGTTGATGCTAGAAATATAAAGGTATAAATCAAATAAAACAAATTTAATATTGTTGTTGAGTGACCATTGGACAAATTGATACAGCTTCATTTAACATAAAAATATATATTTGATCACATTATTTAAAATATTTTTTTTCAATCTTATTTCAATTTTATGTTTTGCAGTCTGACAGAGAGTTCTTGCAGGAGGATCTTTTATTATCGAAGATTCTTGTCATTTTGGCAGGTGCGCGAAAAGGTCCAAGAGACAGGTGCGCGAAAATTAAAAGCGCGAAAATGTGACGGGCACAAAAATTAAAAGAAGTAACTACAAAGTAGCATATCTCATCTTAACCGAATATGCTCAACAAAATTAGTCCCTCAGCTCCACTGCACATTTAATTTTATACCAACAAAATTAGATAATAAAATTACATTAAATAAATTATATACATTAGATGAATAGAAAAAGTATCATATTCTTCAAAACATCTGATGACTTACTTAATATCTTAATCTTTGAAGATCCCAAATCCGACCCAAGTGGATTCACAGCCAAACAAGAGTATGTTCCAGCGATTTTCTTCGTCACTTCAACAATCATCAAGGCTCCTCCTGATTTATCAATCATAAAATTAGCATCAGGGATATCTTTGACAGCCTTGCCTTCCAGTTGCCAATTGATCTGAGGTCTCGGTATTCCTCTCACTGGACAATAAATCGTCAGTGACTTGCCCTCAAAAAGCTCAGCAGTTTGTCCAATTGTGATTGTCTGGCCCTTCTCACCTCCTGCTACTAAAATTGTACCATTTCTACTTTCAATTTTTGGCTTGAATGAACCTTAAATAAAGACCAATTAAAAATTATCAAATAATAGCACGATATAAAATAAACAACATAACTCATTCACCCCGGGAATGGTCACAAAGCCTATTGATAAACAAAGTAAAACGTAACATTTTCAGGAGGTAAATGCAGGCAGAGCTATATGCTAAATTTCATATAATTCAAAGCAACTCTATCTTTTGAATCAAAGTTGGTTTGTATGTGATACCCCCTGAAAAATGAAAATTAGAGATAGGAATTGCCTGTTTATTGGAAATTAATCCGGGTGTGAAATGAGTAACGTAAAATGATAAATAGAAACAATCATCAAATTTAGAGCAGTTCGATACATTACCGAAAATCTTTAAAGACGCTGCATGGAAATATTTACCACCTATTATTTTTTCAATTTATAGCAATTGAATTTGTGCCATATGTTGTTTTGAGGGGAAACTTAGTGAAACAATGTTTAAAAAAAACATAAAAAACATACCGTTTGGTATCGCGAATAGTTTCGATTCAGCAGAGTCCTGTCCTGCAGCGTTCGAGGCAACGCATGTGTATGCATCAGATCCATCTTCTCTCATCGATTTTATGACGAGAACGCTTCCACGTTCTTTCACAAACACATTTAAACTTGGCAACTGAATCGGAACTCCTAGAAAGAGAAAAGCAAAGATTGCGTTTTTACAGAGACAAAACATACAAACTTCTGACATCACAAAGTTCCTTCTTTCCACCATTCAAACAAAAATATGCCAGCCTGACAAAAATTATTATTTTACATCCTTGTAAAACATGACTGGGGAATAGAAAAAGATAAAATAACCACAACATTTATAAATTCTCCCATCAACCCTCGTTCTTTTAACGTTAATTTGCGATGCAAAATGTTCAAACAAATGCGATGCAAAATGTTCAAATTCAAACAATTACAAACTCGCACGTACATACACAGCTCAAAAATTTCAGAATTACATTACATATCTAACAGTTATACTCAATGAAACTAAAAATAAAGGATTTCTGCTGATAAAATCTACAGAAAATACTGTATACATATAGACATTATGGCTTTAAGAAAGACAAAAAGGTTGGATTTCTTGAAGTATAGCTCGTGGGTTACTTTGTTGATTTTGACAAACAAGATATCAAATTTTAAGTTGAAGCCTCGTCAAGCGGAAAGAAAATTATCAAAAACTAAAGCTTTTCCATAGCAGTTTTGCAAACGTGGGAGTCCAATTTGCAATTTGTTTGGGCCACCGGTATCAAACGTTTATCCTATATTTAAAAACAGATGAACGTACCTCTTCGTTGCCACACAATCGTTGGGTCAGGCTTCCCATCATACGGACAAACTATCTGAACCGTTGCTCCAACTTCGATAACAGCTTTGCTTCCAACTGGAACACGAACAAACGGACCGGTTTTAGCCATACCAATAATTTTTCCATTGCTTTTGGTGATTGTCGGGAGTCTTTTTGCTAACAAAAACCAAGAAAATCTAATTATGTTCCAGAAATACAATTTTTCACAGCACAGAAAAGTCTAGTACATAAGAATGCAATTTGTGATTGAATAGAATAGGTTTGACACCTATGAATGAAGTTAATCAAATCAAAATAAACATTGCAGCTTTGGTTGTTGTGATTTGCTTTGCCGCGCTATAATCCGACTAAATCGATAATTTCCAATAATAAACATACCAATGATTGTGATCAAAGACGTAGCTGAATCTGAACCCAAAAACGCTTGTCCTGTGCACGTATAATACCCGGAATGCTCTTTCCTGGCCTTTTGGATCATCAAATCAGTAGAGTAAAATCCAAATCTTCGGATTCCTCTTGTTGAAAGGACACCTTTAACTCTCCACCGCACTCTTGTTCTGAATGGATAAGCATGAACAGGGCAGAATATGTTGATTTTTGTATCGTCGTACACCGTTATGTTAGAACCTATGGTGACGTTTACGATTTTTGACTCTGGTCCATACGATTGTTCTCTCCTCTGACTGAACACAGTTGCTTCGCCACGTCCTATATAAAATAAAATAAATATTAACAAAGATAAAGATTCATAGACTTCCCTTTGAAGAAATCTTAATCTAATACGATCGTTTGATGACCCGACTTGTTACATATACATAACAAATTTCGTCTGCTTTCTTTAACTCGCTACATATATACTGAGTTAGCCAAAAAAAGTTTACATGTTTAATTTGGTCACAGAAATAAGGAATTCTGAAAAATATCGACCATTTTTGCACCAGAAAATAACCAAGAATTTTATTTAGTCAATTCTCTTTTACTCAATAATTTGACAATTTTTTTTTGGAATTTTATATGAATTCAAAAGTAGGCCTATAGAATTACTAGGTCTGTGCGAAGAAAAGCCTTGACTGGAATCAATCGTTGATTTGGCAGATTGTTACACCTCGTAATTCCTTATTTCAACGCGAGTTTCAAGGACTAAACAGTAGCTGATTTCATTGGATAAAAATTATTTCATTAAAGTCAGCAGTTGGCGCCTTGATTTTAAAAATCAGTAGTCTAACTCGTCAAATCCTAAACCTTGTTTGACTCAGCCGGTATTAGTCTGCTTTCGTTAACTCGCTATATGTATATTTAGCCTGTTTTTTCTAATACCACATTCGTCATACGCACACCGACAGTTCCAGTTTAACAACACCAACATTTTAATCAGGGACCAAAACACTTGGTTTATATATAGTTCCAACACTCGTTGCCGACTTTCCACAAAGAAGCTTGCAACTGCTTACAACTTTTGCAACAAGTAATTGACCTATATAGACGATAAGTTTCCATATAATCGCAACTGTCTGTGAGTAGTCGTCGACTGAAGAAAAGAGAAAAGTAAAACAAAAGCTCCATTTCTGAATATGATAATGCGATTTGTCACTGGAATGAAATAGATTTCACACTTTTATAAGAGCATCCAAGCTAATCATAACAAAAAAAAACAAAACGTTTTGCTTTCTCTATTTTTATTTGGTTGAGTGCATTCAGAGGTGTGAAATCTATTCTTTCAAATCGTATTGCAAAACCAACCAACATCACAAAAAGCCCGATCGGTAAAAAAATCGAATTTCGGTAATTTTTCAAACGTAGGAAATTTATTTGGTCTACCCGGTAATTACCAGAGATATTTCTTCGTTAAGAACAAATTTGTATTAAAAAGAAAAATGTAAATAGAAAAATTAAAGCAGGCAAAATAAAATAAAAAATGCAATTAACAACTTACTCAGCATTCTAACTTCAGTATAAGCCTTTAATTCACCGTACTTATTTTCTATAACACAAGCGTATACTCCTGCAAGATATTTCTTAAAGGATGGTATCTCTATAACCGTCTTGTAATCTGTGTAAGAATACTGATAAGGCAGATATCTGTTGTTGTCTATTCTGTTTTCTCCATAATACCATATTGCTCTCGGCTCCGGCACCCCTCCGTATAAACATGATATGTAGATCCGAGTCCCTAATACAGCGGAAATTCTATCACCAATCATGGCATTAACATCAACGTCTTTATCAAATTGCCAATGATTGCCATCGCCAGCTTTTATCACTGGTAAGTGTGTGTCAACTAAAAATTGAATTAAAAAGATTTAAAAATCGAATAAAAACGTATTTAAAAAAGTAGAAAACCCAATAGATTAACTGTTCAAAATTCGAAATGTGTCATTTCTTATCTTGACGATTCCTGTTAAAAGATTAGTGTTTGAAAATAAGAGAGTATGCTGAAGATGACGTTTCGGGCAATTTTGCTGAAGACGACGTCTCAGTTACCATGGGTACCAGACCCACTAATGAACCTTAGTGCCCAATCAAACTTGTTCCAGATATATTTTGAGATACAATATATTATAAAACATTTTCTTGTTGCCATTGCTTACCCAATACAGTAGGCATACAAAAAGCTTTTTAAAACTTTCATAGCATTCGCTCGATATGGCATTTCCTCGATATATTGAGTACGAAATAACAAATTGTGATTTGGCACGAAATAGACTTAGGGCAAGTCTACCAAAATTTCAATTAATATCAAATAAATAAGAAACGTTTGAAATCTTCAGTCTTTTTGAGTTATTTGTATTCCACACCATTTTATAACAAAAAAAACTATTTCAATGATTTATACTAAAACCATATTTTGACAATCTTTAGGCTAAAGTTTTTTAAATTCAGTTTCATTTCTGTGCAAAAATGCAATTATTAAAAAATAAATATACCTGAATTTGCCCCTCTTGCTTTCCGAGTTTGAACTCGTGGTTTGGCAACCAAATAGTCATTGTATCCAAATTCTAGAAAGAAAGAAAGCAATGATTAGGAGTTAGGATCTTGTTAGGTTTGAATTCGTGGTTACACGCACATTAGGAACGCAACGACTATTTATTTCATTGCTCCAGAATCCTCTATTCTGAGTTTTGAATTTTGATTGACGGGTACAGAGAGTTAAGGCGGCAAAGTTTCAAGATATCGGATACATCGAGTTATTGCCGTTGACTTACTACATTCGTATAAGTTATCGCTCATCAAAATGAGACTCCCAATTGAGATTGGAGCGAACTGAGATAATGTAATGAGACTAGGACTTCCGTGTCGAACCAAATATGATTTAATCTGACTCCAACTCGGAGAGCTAGAAGTTCGATATGTTGCACTGCGCTGTTGCTGAGCTTGTTCGGTACGGCAAACAGTGGAACATGTATATCAAACATGTCAAGCGCATGGTATTTCTTGTTGAACATATACGGCAGTGGTGCGGTAGATACATAAGATTGATTTAGACGTCGAACTTGCACCGAGTTATCGTTGAACAAATTAAAACGCCCAAATAGCCCTGAAAGTATTTCGTTTTATAATAATGTATAACAGAAATAGACGGCCAACTCATTACAAAAGTCGTTAGTTCACTCCTTTACCACACTAACATATTCCTGAAATATAACATATTCCTCTGCCTGATATTCCTGACCGACACGACAACAACAATAACAACATCAAAGAGCGAAAGTACAGGGAACTTATGTAGTGAGTCTAGGACAGCCAACAGAAAACGAACTTAGGCCCAGCTTCATCTTGCGTTTCCTAAAAGGTAATCATTATTGGCTGTATCTGTATCTAAGGTTTATTTGACTTAATTTCATTAATTTTATTTGATTTGTACAAAGCGACAAAGCTTTGAGTCCCGTCACTTTGCAGCCAATCGGGTGTAACATAGCTAAAGGAGAACCAATCGGATAAAAGTATTAACATGCTTTGTTTATTGTTATGGGAATCTTACAGTGATTCGTACTTTTACAGTTTACTCGTTTATTTTACCTTTATTCAGCAAGTGTTTAACAATTATATTGATTCATTACTGATTTTACTTATCAAATCAACCCTCCCTTGCCTTAATCCCACTTGTTCACGCTCCTACGCAGTGTTTTTATGCAACAAGACGAATAATGTTAGATTTCGATTCGCGTATCTGCGTCCAAAATAATATTCAGGGGGACAAGACTTATTTGTCTAATAAATCTTATAAATACCACATCACAAGCAAAGATATTTTGTTTCATGGAAATGAAATAGACACTGCGTAGGAGCGTGCCCATTTGTTACAATGATGCATTTTGAAAGGATAAACAAGATTGATAGGATAAACGAGCATTAATGTTATGGAATGTAACACCAAGACTTAAAGGTGATGAAAACATGAAAGCTTATTAAGGTTGGAACAGTCGATAAGAAATAATCTCTTTTCTTTCTATTCTTCTCATAAAAAACGTACCACACAACTACAAATACCACATAGAGCATGTAAATACGTGACAGCCATGTGGCCTTTAACATAAAATAATGAGGGTAATTAGGGCCTAATATTATCATCTAATTTTGCCAAATCTTCACTAATCATTTTAAACAAAGATATGGATAAAATTTCAGAATAAAAAAAACTCAGATACGAGCATTAGAAAGCATATAATTCATGCGAAATAATCTTCTTTTGAAACCAGAAAATCCGGAGTTGGTGAAAATTTCCTTACTTCATAAAGTTCCGCAAAGGTAAGATTAAAAATAAAATGAGATTGAAAACAAAATTAATTGGATCAAAATAAAATTAGGCAGTTCCAAGTATCATTGATCAACTTGCGGTTGGTTGATATATTTTTTCGAATGCTGGAATATGAATGGATTTCTTGTTACAAAATAAATTAAATCAGAGCTCTAATTTGACGAAAACTGATAAGCTCTGGTTGAACTCTTTGAATGAGCAAGAGACAAGGAAAGAGACCAAGATAAGTTTGCATATTAACAGGCCACTATTTAACGATACCACACACGTTTCTTACAGCTCATGGTTAAAATTAGAAAAAAGTGAAGCAAGTGTTCGTTACATGCAACTGAAAAAACGTAAATATTTAAAACGTCCATCAAGTAACTGCAGAAACAATGAAGAACTTACGACACTGAAACCGTCATTCTTCCATTTCTCAGTATTAAAAAGTTTTTTCACCCAGCATACACTGCGTGAGTTAAGTTCTTAAACCCAGCATGCACTGCATTAATTAGTGGTACGTGCCAACCATTTTCGCAATTCATAAATTGTAAAAATATAAAATCAGTTTGAAGTTTATCTTCTCCAACCTTCATCTGATTTTGAATTTTCAAAAATCATGGATGAAAGAGAATTAAGAGTATGAAAAAAAATACTTTTGCTGTAACAATAGGATTAACTAAATAAAATGCTGTGTCTGTAATTTCATCTCATTTACTAGCAAATACAAATACAACGTATATGAATATGGGAAACACGGGAAAGATCGGGAAAGATGATGCAACAAAATATCTGGATCTTATTTAAATACGGCAGGAAAACCACTGCAATTTTATGGTGGAGTTGATAATAATATAACTACGGAAGTGGGTAAATGACAGAAAACAACGTTATGTTACTCACAAAAATAAAACGAATAACAATTTTTCAATGAATCGACAATAGCTTGCCAATCACGCTAGTAATGTATTAAGTAATATGTTGTAATAACATCAAAACTAATGATCGTTTTATGCCCGCCTACTGCAAACTGAACAAATACTGGCAGGGCTAAGGTACAGTATGTTTACCAACTTGTGACGCATTGCAAATAGGTTTTTCGAAGCTTGATGGGAAAACCAGGGGCGAAGCTCGGCTCTGGGGATCGAGGGGAGGGGCAAAGGTTCTTCAGGAAGAGATCTGGCCAACTAAAAAGCGGTTTGGGTGGGCACCCCCCCTTACCGCCTATTGGCTCAGCCACTGTTAAAAACTAATAAAATCGCTTTCGCATGCAATTTAGAAACACAGTAAAGATATAGAGTCAGAGTCACGTTAAATAGACAGGATATACCCATATCAGCTGGAATTGCTGACGTCGTGGTGATACCCCGATGTAATGTGATTGGTTGTCTTGTAAACGACCATATGAAAGTGTGGCCTCGCAATGGCCCAACAGTATGTTTGTTCTCACACTCGACCTTTCAGCAAAAGCAGTTTCTGCTCAAAGTGATCACATGAAACATCACATGATGAAAATTACTTTCACGTGACTCATTACATTTACATAATATTTCTAAAAAGTAAAGAAATCAATCGCATCAGATAATACCCGTTGAATAACTTTGACAGAGTCAAGAAAGTTTGCTGTGTCAGTTAAAAATCATGTTATAGCCTATTTATATATATAAGCCAGATAAAAAAAATAACTACTCTAATGCTGTGTCTGTAAATATCCCTAAACATTTTCCACTGTTCAAAAACAGCGTTCGTGTGTTCAATAAAACGCACTGATTACAAATGTATCCAATAAGTGTAAAACTCATTAAGCGGCTTACCAAACTTTTAAATTTTTACTGTTAATCAAAACAAAGCTTTATAGGTGATGCAGAGGCAAGTATTTCAAATATTCTTGTCAACATCATACAACAACTTTCTATCGTTCTTTCGTGTTCACTCGTATTCCATATTTTTGACTCGTGTTTATTCGTGTTCACTCGTGTCCTATATTTTTTGACTTGTGTTTATTCGTGTTCACTCGGGTCCAATATTTTTTGACTTGTGTTTATCCGTTCGTGTTCCGATTCGTGTGGTGTTTTAGACTAGACCCATTTGGTGTTGCTTAATGAACAAATATTAATGAATACTAATGAATACTAATGAATACTAATGAATACTAATGAATAAATGAATGAATGAAAGAATAAATTAATGAATTAATGAATGAATTAATGAATAAACGAATAAGGAAATAAATGAATGAATGAATGAATGAATGAATGAATGAATGAATGAATGAATGAATGAATGAATGAATAATGAATGAACAAATAAATGAACAGCAGCCGCTGTCAATTGCATTAAAACTAGGAATTTTAATCTTTCTGGCTTAAAATTCAAAGAATGTAACAAATACTGTAAACTTTTTTGTCGTCATGGATAGGAAAGTAAGCTTTTGCAATGAAAGCAAACACAGAGAATGTCAAACAAAAAGCTTAAAGTAAATGAATACCCCCAATAAATCAAAATTAAGATCATCCTACTTTGATAGACGTCTCAAGTGCATATTAGTAACATATTAATAGCATTTGCTGTGAAACTAATGTGAGCATTGTATCCTACAGTGTAATGTTTGAAATGACTTATTAATGATTGCTTACTGAATAAGCCATGCTCTAAATACCTTTTGAAGTTTTATGATATGAATTGCTAAGCATTACTCAAATAGACGGTTTGTCTGGAAATACTTTCTGTATGATTTGCTAGAATTGGTAACTAAAAACTTGAAGCAATTATATATAATTAATAATCAGAGTCCCAGCACAGAAAGCTAAACGCGGCATAGGCTTAGGTTTATTTCACGTTTTTTTATAAGAACCTTTTTATAAGAAACTCATTGGTGAAATCCACGAAAATTTAGAAAACTTTTACTAGTGAATGAAAAATTGCTTAGAAACGTTTGAAATTTTTAGTAGAGATTACATAATGCTCAATGATTATAGTGAGGTGGACATGATGTTAGATGACTGATTCGGTGAAGAAAAAAACAGAATTTTTTATATACAATTAAGAAACTTTTAAGAAACTTTTACTATTGAAATTTGGTAACGAATGGTCCAAAATTAAGAAACTTTCACTAGTGGAGCCTTAGCCAGGTTTCTTATGAAAGAAAACGTGTAGTTTTTTTGACGATCTCAGTATTATAATTGTTTTTTATACTGTGGTAAAGAAGGATTGTATGTGTTAATTGCCATACGTTTTGGGGCGGCTCGTCGTGGTTTTTGAGACATAGAGATATCACATACAATCAAAATCATTTATCACAAATTGCGATTTCAATGTCAAAGTTGTGTGGCAAAAAACCACAGAAGTAAGGACCACGAGTGACTGTCATCGAATTGGATAAAATTGGGAACAGCCAAGATGACGAAATTTCAAATCAGACGAGATAAATTGCCTGAGAAAGGCATTTGACAGAACTCCTTAATATCTGGTTACATTAATACGGTGATAATGTCATTAATAATAAAACAGTGTCGGTGATAATGTCATTAATAATAAAACAGTGTCTTGTGTTTCGTTTAGAATCCGAGTTCGAAAAATCTAGGCTCTACTGTTGTTTCAATATTTTCTTGAATATTCAAGACCAGGGCCCCAGGATACATGGGGGTGTGTGGGGGTATGACAATTGATCACGTCAATCTAGTAGGCAAAATTGAGAATTTGGTTGGTAAAAATTTGATGAACATGTTTAGCTTATTAGATATTTAAAGACACTTGTTCTTATCGCTAAACTTTGGATTATATTAAGAACATATTTAGAAACAACATTAGGCTTATGTTGCCGAGGAAAAAGGAAATTCTTCAAAAAACAGATTTGCATTTGAATGGATAAAGTATTGTATGACTTTAAAATGGGCGTTACTCTCAAAAAGAGGAAAGCAAAGGACGTGGTCCCAAAAATTCGGACCTTCGCCTCTCCAGATTCATCCTTGAGGGGCTAATTTACTCGGTAATAATGGCCTACAGCCCACAAGAAAAATTCCTGAAAATATTTTTTCTGTTCAAGACAAAATATTTAACATATTAAGTGCCTATAAATATTTATAATCATTATTCTAATTAGATTCATTTATTTTTCGTAGATTAGATATTAAAAATTATTAGGCACGGTAAATTAAATACATTGAAAATAAAATTGTAAAGCAAACTGGCTTGGTCATTGGATAAAAATGACCAAATCAGTGAGCAAAAAATCCTTCTATCGTTTACTCACACTCACTGAAACCTACCCCTCACACGACCTTGATAGCAGTGGGTGGAACGACGAAGGAAGAATGGCCCAAAATCATTCAAGAAAAGGAACATTTTTACAATTTTGAAAGGGAGAAGGGAGAAAAAATTGAAGGGAGAAATTTGAAATGATCACTGACGAAAGTATGCTTTCAAATGTTTTTAAGGAAAAATCGACAAAAACAAGCTTTAAAATCAGAAAAAAGGCTAACGAAAAAGGTTGAAGGGAGAAATTACAAATGATTGAAGGGGGATTGGAACCCCTGTTCCACCCTCCCGTGATAGTTAATATGAGTCTCTAGTGGGGTAAACATAGTCAATTCGGTATCAATGAAGAAAATAGTGATATTGTAAGAAAACTACTGACGAATACTTAAGCCTACCTGAAAGCAAATCAAAATCGACAAAAATGTGCACATAAACAAGAAAACCTCAAAAGGCTTCGTACGTCTACATATAAACTTAAGTAAGATTGATGACACTACACAAATGGCCTCAGCCTGCCAAAAAACCAAACAAAATAATTACATAATCTCCACACAAAAACGCTCAATCTTTACGTATATGTCTACACCCAAGCATTAGTAAGATGGATGGCATCACACAACTGGCCTCAGCCTGCAAAAGACCAAACAAAATAATAACAAAATCTGAACATAAAAACGCCCAATCTATACTTATATGCCTACATTTAAACCAAAGTAAGATGGATGCCATCATACAAATAGCTTCAGCCTGCCAAGAAACCAAACAAAATAATGGCAAAATCTGAACATAAAAACGCCCAATCTATACTTATATGCCTACATCCAAGCCAAAGTAAGATGGATGCCATCATACAAATAGCTTCAGCCTGCAAAAAGCCAAACAAAATAATGGCAAAATCTGAACATAAAAACGCCCAATCTATGCTTATATGCCTTCATCCAAGCCAAAGTAAGATGGATGGCATCACATAAATGGCCTCAGCCTGCAAAAAACCAAACAAAATAATAACAAAATCTGCACATAAAAACGCCCAATCTATACGTATATGTCTACATCTAAGCCTAAACCAGATGAATGGCATCACACAAAATTGACCTCAGCCTGCAGATAACCAAACAAAACAATGACAAAATCTGAACAACAAAAACCCAGATTAACTCGTTATTTGGTACGCCATTATTCAAGCCTTAGTTAGATAGATAACAATAAACAGGTGACCTCAAATAAAGAAAAACCTGACGACAAACCACGTGGTGGGTCTTCAATTTTTGGTCTTTGGTTTCCCATCACCCATGAATTTTTATTGTGTCCTAATGAAAATGTATGAATTAGATTTTACATTAAACATCAAGCCTGTGTGCATAAAATCTGCGTCATGACATCATTGTCACCTGTAGCTGTATAAAATTCACGATAATCAAACAGAGATTTATAATAAAACCAATCAACAATTATTCAAAACGAAACCACGAGTTGCAAGGTCACTCCAAAAAATTCATATAACTCAAATGGCCTTAACTCCGTCCTGGAGACTTGTGTGATACGTTTAAGTTTCCTTAACTCCGTCCCATTGGAATAACTAACAATCTCAAAATTATCTCAGCTCTGAATATTGTCTAAAATTTATGAAGTTCATAAGATAATACAACCTCCAGCCTGTTTGAGACCGTCAATAAATACAGCTACCTAACCTTACACTACTAAATCGTCTTTCGTGAAAGTAAAATTATCTTATTACAATTTCCATTGATATAACTAAGCATTTAAAACATAATCTGAATCCTGTCTAAAATTTATGGAGTTCATAAGAAAATACAACCTCCAGCCTGTTTGAGACCGCCAAAAAAATTTAGCTACCTTAAACTACAAATAACTGGCCATCTTAAACATAATCTAGTCTACAATTTTTTAAGTTTATAAGATGATTAAACCTTTAGCTTGCTTAAGAACTCCAACAAATACGGCTACCTTTAACTTCGCAACTTTCTTTCCTAAGCATACAGTTATCTTGCTACGACGAATTCGGTTTGCTGAAGTACAACCGTCTTTAATTCGAATATTAATTGTCTCTCTTTCAAAAGTAGAAATGCTGTCCCATTATTGTATTTTAATCTACGTATTGATTGTATTTCCCGATAATCGAGTTCCCTCAACCAGCATTATTTACAGCAAATTCAGATATAATAATAATGATAATAAGAATCTAAATGTGCGAAATTCCGGAGCAGTTACAAAGTTAAAGCCTCATAACTCTCATTTTGAAATTACAGCATCGCCTCGGATTGAATGAAATAATATCTTTGACACCTGCTCACCTAAGTTGTTTCCTCTTTTTAAATCTTTTATGCTCGACCCTGCTAATTCCCCCAAACACAAAAAGTGCAAAGCAGCACAAGCTCCGATTCTCAATAATATGTCCATCTTCATAATTTAATCAAAATTGTTATCCAGCTACAAATCGTTCAGCTTGTTACGACATGAACATATCATTTTATTGAATTTTACCGTGCCTGTTGTTATTTTATGCAAAATAATATTTGAAAGGTGTGGTACCGCTGTGAACGCATCAGTTCTCCATATATGCTTCGAATATTACTCACCAGCATCATATCGATAACCCACAAAATGAGTCAGGCCCAACGCACGTGGTTAAAATAACAATCTTTTACCAAAAACAATGGTTCCTTGCAGCAATGAAGTCATGTTAGAAAAAACTGGAATCTTCTGAAAAACTGGAATTCCAAACGTGAACAGGCAGTAACGTAAGGACCTCCCATCCTCTGGCACACAAGAAACTGACAATAACAAATAGGGTTTTTAAAGGGACATAGGGCAGCAGATCATGTTTTTATTGTAAACACATCGGTTAATAAAATAGTGAAAAGGAGGGCAGAAAGCTGCTTGCGGCTTTCATCGGCCTAAGCAACCAATAATTTAGCTGATAAATCAGGGAAAGCGTATACTTCAAATTAAGCAAAGTCTTTAAAAACTAGACTTTCCCAGTCTATTTCTTAATTCAGTGGAGAAAGTATTTCCCCCCGCAGGGACAATTTTTCTTACTATTAATTTTTCTACTGAGTTAAGAAATAGACCAGGGACAAGTCTATTCAAAACCTATTCATATGTGCAACTGCGAAGTTTTGGCACACTTGAACCCTCGACAGCATAAAATTGTCAGAAATTTCAACGAACCGCCTGACGGCTCTAAATTTATTTTTAAATCGCTTTTGCATGAAATAGAATAACGATACTTAAATTCCTCTAAAGTATCCTTGCAATATAAATAAGAGTTGCTCGAGTTTAGCAGTATTTGGGGAACTTGGCAGAATGCCGATAATGATAGATTGCCTCCAAAATTACTTGCTTAAATAATAAAATTACAATTGACTTGGTGAAAGCTACCACATAGACAGGAAAACATTGTGAACAAAAAGTACGACCACAGACTAACATACTAAAAATATTAACAACCACTGTATTTTTATCTATGCTGACACGTAATAATTCCCCGTAAGAATCAGAACACAACTCACAGGCTTTGGTCATGTCCCAGAAATTGTCCCGTTCGTTTTATTTTGTTAAAACAACTAATCGTTAGCCGCCAGCAAGTAGAAACTGGATGCAGGCTACCAATCCCTGGTTAAGTTTGTCCAGCAGCACAAAGCGAATTAAATATAGAACTCTAAAATTCTAGAACTCTAAGTTTTATAAAAGAGCCAATCAACAACCTATAAGTTTGTTTGCATTCTAAAATTAGCCATTGCTAAAATGAGTGTTCGCCAGGCAAAAATATAAACATATTAGTGTCAGTCTCTCTGCAGAATGACTGGAAAAACATGACCTGGATTCCTGTAATTAACTCTCGGATTCTTGTCATATTCTAAGAAAATCGATTAATCCTGAACTGAGCTTTTGATCCCAAAGAATAATACTGCCTTCTGACAAGATAATTCTCGGGATAAATTGCTGGAGAGAACGCAACTGTTTCAGATCGTATAAATTTGAATCAATTACCTCTGGAAATAAGCGGTAGCAGCGTGAGATTTAATATTTTCTCATAAATTGCACAAGTGCTCGATTGTTTGCCTTGCGCACAGTTTCATCCGCGGTAGCACTTTTCTTTGGTTGAAGATTTCATCACAAATATTCATCTGTATATTTTGTTCACCATGTTAATTCGAACTATCAATAGGAATGAAAATGTGTTCCAGGGAGCGAGTTTTCAAAAGCTCTCAAGAGATATATGTGAAAGGTCTTAAGGAATGCACAAAAGCTGGAAGTTCGAGTTAAGCTAGTTCGAATTAGAGAACTTCAAACTGTATGTTAAAATCCGGTCTCCAAAAAACATTTGAATATCACATACCAGATCCTTCTATGTTTTGGTTTTGATATCCAGTCAAAAGAAAATAAAAAGACGCTGCGTAGCCTTTTTCAGGGAGGCTCAAAAAATGCCCCGCACGTTTGCAAAGCTGCTATGGAGGAGTTTTAGTTGATATAATTTTGCTTTGATACCTTGTTTGCCAAAATCTATTACATAATCCCTGAGCTAGGTATACTAAAGGAATGTCAATGTGAATAGCATGCGTGCAGACGTTATGTTCCATTGGGTAATTCAGCGATTATTGGGTTGATTATGTCAAACAAGAAACTATAAATAGAAAAAGCTCTCAAATAAAATTCAAGCAAAAACAAAATTATCAAAATTTAAAATTTAAACTCTTTCATAGCAGCTTTGCAAATATGGGGACATTTTTTAGGCCCCCTACAAATCTTTATTTGAATACAAATCTTTCACGTCCTGATTTATTTCTGCTAAACAGGCAAATCATATGCAACTTTTATCTTGCAGGGGTAGCACATCCAAACTAAATTAATATATACATATATGATAAACTTATGTTGAAATATCTTCAATTAATATAAAGTTCTGCCCGCATTTACCTCCTGAAAAAATGACGGTTAACGGGGTGAAAGTAATAATGAAAACAACGACGAGACCTCAAAATGTGTGTGTTTATGCTTATGCCTTAACAAGCTTCACAGGAGGGAAGTATAAAAGGGTTTATGCGGCTCGCACACATTCGCAACATTTGGGCGTGGTAATTTATTGCCATGCAAGATTTACTAAACATACCATGAACAATAAAGATTGGGATGCAAAGCGTAGCGCCACAAAACCCTTCAGCGTAATTCACAAAAATTGTTTGTTTTCCTTAGGTTGAGGTTAAAATATGACGGATAAATCAACAAAATTTTCACTTATTACACTTGTTTTCTTTCCTGTGCTCTATAACCAAAATGACGTTTAAAAAAAAAATAAATTAAAAAATTAAAATCTTTTATTAAACAATATCCAGGGTTCAAAGATGCAAACTTGTGCAAACGTAATATTACAAACATCTTTACTCTCTTCCTGCATTGCATCCCTTCCGCTATACCAAATATAACATTAACAATTCCATGTACAAATATCTATTGACATGTTTAACCTTTGAACATATCTGAGCATCTCTCAACATCTCTGAACATTTCGTTAACTAGATTCAAGTCTCCAAAACAAAGCGATTCGCAATTAACTCAAACAAATTTTACACCATTGAGCTTGTTCAACCAAATCAAAACAAACAGATAAAAAACAAATAAAAGCAAGCTTTTGTGCATGTGGAACAGCTAGTGAAGATAATGAACACTTCCTCCTGGACTGCCAAAAATTATTGGTTTGATTTAATATTGGTGTGTACTGCTTCTTTATGGAAATCCGCACCAGAATATATTTAAAACTGAATCATGTTAATTTCAAAGAAAAAGCGACAATTTCGTTCATCGATTCAACAAGAAGCTGAATCAATTTCAAGGGCTTTAGGAGTCGTGGTGTGTGTCTTTTTGGTTTGTTATCACCCCTGCATTTTTATTGTGTCCTGCCAAGGGTGGTTTCGATGCTTTTGGGGTACTTTGGGAGAGAAGGAGGCAAGAATAACAATTTCCAGTGGAAACACACGAATAGCCTCGAGACTATTTCCGAAAAGGTCCATTGCACGGACAGTTTAACGACAAAGCGGCGAGAAAGCCGGACAGTTTAACGACACGGACAGTTTAACGACACTCTACAGGTAAAGAAAATTCTGTGACAAAACTGCCCGATTCAATTGGATTAGACTGTGGTTTGAAAAGAATTAAGGCAGGGAGCCAGTGATTAACCCCTCTGAAACGTTTCGCTTCAAATATAGATCTCACGGAAGCGTCTCGTGCTTCGTGAGCAATATGATTATCTTGTTTGGTGAAAATCCCTTTTCAAAAAAAATTCCAAAATAAATCCTTGAAATCCTATAACAAAAATAGTTTAGTTGAAAAAGAAATTTGCTGAGATGTCGGTGGAAATCAGTGAGCCCGATTTGTCTTTTCCGGAAAAGCTTCCGAGAAGTACCTGGGTATTGATAGTGAAACATATCAACAGTAGGTAATATTAAAGATGGCGGCAAAAGTTTGTAACTAAGATATATTACGTAAGTTTGAGCCGCCATATAATAATTGGTGAGCTAAAAGATTTAAATCTTTAAAAACAATGCAGTTTTCGCTCAGAAAGAAGCGATTTCAAATTTATGAGTGCACTCAATCGAATCAAAATAAACTGAGTAGCTTTGCTCCTCGTATAGATTAACCCATATAGTTCACACCTATATGTACAATCGCATTCAATAAAATCAAAATAAATTGAGACCCCTGTGTAGTTTTGCTCTTCATATAGTTTAACCCATATAGTTCACACCTATATGTGCACTCGCACTCAATCAAATCAAAATAAGCAGAAAAACCTGTGTAGCTTTGCTCTTCATATAGTTTAACCCATATAGTTCACACCTACATGTGCACTCGCACTCAATCAAATCAAAATAAATTGAGACCCCTGTGTAGTTTTGCTCTTCATTTTGTTTAACACCATCTATATGTGCACTCGAACTCAATAAAATCAAAATAAATTGAGACCCCTGTGTAGTTTTACCTCTCTGACACGAACTCAAACTCACGGTTAATTCGAGCTGTTTTGAAACTATCCCTTGAGAGCTTTCAGTTTTGATTCAGCTAACTCGCTATCTCGAACAAATTTTAATTCCCTTAAGAGTCCTAGACACGGTTCAATTCAACTGTAAGATTTTTACCTGGCATAGTGGTATCGTAAGTTGTGAAATCTATCCTTTATGGTGACAAATTGCATTATGTCATATCATCTTTTAAAACGCAGTTCATTGTGACGCTTATCGTCTCTCCGCAATCAACAATCATCGGTGAAAGCAAAAACATTCATCGCTCCTTCCATGCAGTTCGTATAAGTTACCCTTCTCGTGAAATTTTGCTTGTAAACACGAGCTAACTCAAACCCTTGTGCTAGGGTAGCCCTGGTGCTAGGGTAACCCTACCTCCTTGAAAACAGGCCCACAGACATGACCTTAAAGGACCAAAGTGCCAATGCCTCGGAAGTTAAACACGTGTCGATAGTATATACATTAGATAGACATTTGCAAACAAATGTGCGGCTAAAACGGCATATTACAAACAAGCACAAAATTGAATTTGTGGTGGCTGTCATATAATACATAATTAACAAACAAACACGCTCTGATCTGCTAGCAACCAACAAATACCATAAATAATATCGTACGAAACTATCCATTGCATAACTTCAATATCTATTGCACGTGTCTCGAAGCAAATGCAAATACCCTATCATAAAAAACAATCACGAAAAACTATAAAACAAGAATTAAAAATTAATCAATTGTCAAGGCGTTTTTATTAATGGACAAAAGATACATATGATTTGAGATTTCGTGAGAGTTCACGAGGAATCTAGGCTAATTACAAAAAAATGTCGACGAATTTGGTCGCTACTTTTGTCATCATTTTGAGGCCAAACGTAACACAGCTATGTGGCACTTAAAGCAACGGGCAAAGCAGCAAAACACGGACAAAATTTCGGTGACAAAATTCCCATTTCATCGCAGTTTAAAAGGTTTGCCTAATTTTCTGAATAGGTCTCATTCGAAAAAGATTCACGTTTTGTGCATTAAACCCCATGAAAAAGACAAGACAAAATGGAAAAGTTGGATATTCATTAATGACAACCCTTGCTCCGTTTGCTTTTAAAACACAAAATGGTATTATCTTCTTGCCCGAAAGCCC
The DNA here is from genome assembly GCA_036873815.1 of Phacellophora camtschatica. NCBI lineage: Eukaryota > Metazoa > Cnidaria > Scyphozoa > Semaeostomeae > Ulmaridae > Phacellophora > Phacellophora camtschatica. The sequence continues at coordinate 30,734 of JAYJMH010028878.1, forward strand.
TTTTTTGACGGGTTTGAAGTTGCATGACATAAACCCGTTCTCCTCCTCTTTTTTAACAATAACTTGTCAAATGCACAACTTTAGAAATACTGAATCTTTTGAATTAAATCTAGACTTGCTTGATAAAAAACTGTTACTATAAAAGCACAAAGAGCTAGAAACAATGAATCTTTTGAATTAAATCTAGACTTGTTTGATAAAAAACTGTTTCTAGAAAAGCACAAAGAGCTAATCAGGTCGCGTGTTTTAAAATCATAGACTTTGTTTGAGCTCAGTTAATCGATTAATAAAATCAATTGATAAGTAAGACCACTTTCGATAATTTTCTCAGCATAATATTTTAACCAGAACAAACGTAGCATTAAACTTTTAATAAAAAGGTTATGCTATAAAAAGGTGACATCGTAAATTACGGAATTACGGTCTGATGGTAACATCGTCTTTTCCCATGGCATTGTTCTAATTATTATTTTACGTTGTTCTTATGTCGCATTGTGATTACTTTTCTCGCTTGGTTATAACATTTTACTTTATTATTACATTAGTATAAAAGGCTCCTGAAAACCGAGTCGAGACGTTAATTTTAGTTTTCGTTAATTTTATTTTGAAACCGATTACCGTGATAATTCGATTAAGCCCCCCCCCCCTCATACTTTGTCAAAACAGATTTTATACTATTTTTAGATACTATTAGATACTATTTTTAAATAATACTCTGCATCTCTTTTAGATTATACTGATGTCTTTTTAGGTAATACTCTCAGGGAAGCTGGCTTTTGAATAACCCCCCCCCCCATAGAATAAGCCCCCTCTCGAACAAGCCCGCCTATCAAATGTCGAATTTTGAATAAGCCGAATTATTACGGTATGTTAAATTAAAATGAATCATGTCGGGACTACTGGTCGTCAAGAGGTCGTCAATCAATAACATTTTTCTCCGACTCGGTCTGCAAATACCCAAGAGACTCAGTCAAAGCCCTGTTTTGTGATCACATGACCATCTTCTGGCCTATGATTGGCCTATAATATAATCGATCAAATGCCAGCAGTTTAAAGTCCAGCAGAGTCCTAAAAAGACCAGTTTTTTAACCATCCGTGAAGATATGAACAATCGTTTGTTAGCAAAAGCCTTTCACAAGGAACTAATCTGGTGATGACTAATTAGGGAAAAGACCACCAAAACAGGAGCCTGGAATACATGTAACCCATTTTATAATTGCCCCACAAAGTAATACCATTAAAATTTTGCTTGTGTACAAAACTTTTAAAAATTTTCCAAAAATCAGCAATATTTCAATAATATATTCGCCCTTTAAAAATCTTTCCCAAAATGAATGCTCATGTTCCCCTTATTTCAAGCATTCGAATGAAGGCAAATACCTATTTCACATTTCTCCCACGAAGGAACACAATCAAGATTTTGTTTGTAAACAAAATTCTCAAAAATCTTTCAAATATTATTAACTATAAAAAAGAACTTCGTCATTTTGAAAACTTTTCTCAACATGAACACCTTTCAAAAATTGTATTGCAAAACTGATGACATAGTTTGACATAGTAGCTGACAAAACTGATGACCATAAGTAACATCAGATGTAACATAGATGCCCAACATTTTCACAAACCACTCCTCTAATAAGTTAAATATTTCACAATGTCATGCAGCATGCAAACAGCAACAATAATGATCATCGTAATCATTATTAACCACAAGACACGAAAACCAACAATATAGGCCATGGATAAAGCTAATTTCGTTTGCGAAAATCACCCACATTTTCAGATTCCTTTTACATTTTTAGATTCCATTCGCAACTGTCTTTTGCAGCTTCTTTTGGCAAAAATCTAACAACCCAAGCAAATAAAGATATCCTAGAGTTAACAATCCTAAACAGTTACATTTTAATTTTTGTCACTTTTTGCATACGTTCTCTTTACGTGCTACCATTTTATGTGTGTATTAGTAAAAGGGCCACGGGGTATCATGATAGTAGATGTACATGTATGTAATTATGACGAAAATCTTTTAAGAGAATGGAATAAAAGTAATGTCCATGTGTTCGTGTGCTCTTGCCCCAAAACACCTCAATTTAGTTTGACTGAATTTCGGTGACGCGTTTCTTCAAAATAGAATGCTATCAACTGCAAATGGAAAACTCTGACAAGCGATGGCAATCTTATGGAAAACTCTGACAAAAAACGACAGCAAACGATGACATCATTGGCAGAATGTCATCAACTTTCCACTGACAAGGAAAAGGACATCGTTTCTCAAGTGCCTTGCCTAATTTAGAAAGATTAAAGCAATACAATGAATTAAAATAAAAGTAAGCAAACACTTACCACACGGTGGATTGTGACACGGCTTGGCAAATTCGGGTATTTTGTCAACTTGGCAATCCAATGATTTGACTTCTGTGCCATTTGCAAGCTTTTTCATGCATTCCAATTGTTTGTATTTGACTCCTTCGCCACACGTTCTTGAGCACTGCCAAATAAAAACGAATACGAATGAAAAAATCCAAAATATAATGCGTGATGCCATGACCCAAGGTACGTTCTGCACACTCTAAAGTAAGTGTAGCACTTTTAAAACGCGCTCTTAATAAATCTTTGTTTATTATAAGTATATTCACAATCATATGCTAATTATATGTAAATATGAGCAGTCGTGTGTCCACGGAATGTATGATGGGCTGCCCGACTAGCTCGTTTCAAGCGTGTGTCTGTGTCACTTCAAGCTATCGCCTTTCCAGATATATATCAAAGTAACGTCAACTATTTATATCCGACACCAAATCGGTTTGCGACAAGACTTCCAAGTAGAATTCCCGGATTAACCTTCAGGTACATGTATGCGACGAAGAAATCTTGAAGTGGAGATATTCCATATGAATATTACAATCGAACACACAAACGAACACAGCTTGATTCCAATAATTTCTCTGAAAAAAATCCACGAAACAATATCAGAAATCCCCTTTGAAACACCTTATAAGCAACGAGTTCTGTTTTATACTGTTCTCAACTGTTCTCATCCTTTGGTGTCGCTTGGTGTCGCAAGTGGCCCGCGTTCCAACAAACCACAAGGAATTCAAACCAAAACCCGCGCTTGGTGATCTGTTCAATGAGCAACCCTTCTCGTCAATTTCTGTTGCAACAGATTCCGCGGGTGGCACTCGGACATAACCTGAATTAATTGGCTTTAAAAATGAATCAGGACATTAATCGACAAGCTGATCCATATAATATCACGGTGTTACATTCTTGTAGTAATCACGGAACGCAAGCTATCATGTGATACAAAAATCCAGCATTCATTTCCTCTTCGTTTGAAACGAGCAATCGAGTTTCTTCTTTTCTGCAAATATCAATAAAGCCATTGACTGCGCCCTAAAATTGAGGAGCTGCTGTGTGAAATGAATAAGGATTAATGTTTCAGATACCTTGCATAAATAATATTTCCAAGCATCCACAGCGTAAACTGTGTTCTTGCCAAAGACGTGCAGGCAAGAAGGCTGGCCTCAGTATCTTAAAAATTTTCTGTGAATCAGAATGTTCGTTCTCAAAGTCTCATGAAGAGGGGGCTTTTTTATTTTTATTCACTTTATTTCAGTTAGTTATATAATTTGGTTTTTAGCAACTATTGCTAATTCATACCAACTATTAACTACATAATGATACATGATATAATACAATATATTACGGAACTAGATAGTTACAATACACTAATTAAATATAACCTAAGTTCTTCATGAAAGGGAGTGGATATTCTACGAGTACATGCTGATATGTTCCTTTTCTAATTTTTTTCTTTAAGTTTTTTTGCGTTGTTTTCTGATTTTGTTTTCTGATTTTGATTCCATACCTGGCTACATTTATATGAAATTACTGTGAATCATTATTGTAAATTATTGTATTTAGATTCTAATTTGAAACATCGTTTCGTAAGTTGTATGTGGTTTTAGAATTGTGGACTTACTTGTTCATGAGTGTAAATTAAAAAAAGGCTTTGAGCTACTAACAAGACAAAAATGCTTGTCTGGTTTAGGTCAAGTTGATTAAAAATCAGAAGTTGATTCTACTCTTAAAAACTCCGATCGTTTCTGAAAACCGCAAAACATGGTACAAAATAAAGAAGGGGGGCTATTTAGAAGGAAATTGTAATAGAAAGATCATCCTATCACCCAAACTTGAGCTGACAGAGCGTTCACAGAGGATCTTCCTTGGGTAGGATACATTTCCAAGCTAATTATTTTTGGTGGTGCGTCATTCGTTGATGACGTCATTCGTCCTAAAACTCTTGATGGCGTCATTCATGATCCAAAGTGCAAAGTCAGAGTAGAATGTGATCGGTGCTTGATCGTTGTAGAGATGAGGACACAACCACCTCTAGATGTATGACAAATATTATTCGTTATTGAAGCACACATTTTAAAGTAACTTTTTCAAGAAAGAACTGTTACTTGTCATCTATCTAGTAATGGAATGTGTCCTTATCTCCTCGGTGGTCATCTAGTATCTACCGTGGAATATGTAGACAGGAAGAGGTCGCTACTCCACAGGGTATTTTCCTCCACAGTGACATATTTTTTACTGATAAATGAAATAGAATTGTGCAAGTCTATGGAATATGGGGCTTCCTTGTAAAACAAACTCAGAAAACAATAGAGACGGACCTTAGCAGCTTCGGTTTTTTAATTTTTTGCAAGACTATCAACACGAGCATTAAGAATCGTGGTGTGCATTTTTCATTTTTTGCGTATTTTCAATTTTTTGGTTTCTCATTGCCCATGCATTTTTATTGTGTCCTACCACCCATACACAATCATAATGCATGGGTGAAGGGAAACTTAATAGAGCATCAGTCTAAACTACATCCTATAAAAACAAACAAACCTAAAAAAAAGTACTGGTTATACTTTTATCCAGTTATTCATATATCCAAGCACCCCACCTTTGATGAAAAACGGACAAAAACAATGTAACCTCAATACATAGCTGGATCACTCCACCCATGAGATTTTTGTTATTCTAAACCCAGAACTGAAAGACACCTCTTAATGAACAACGGAACCTTTTGAAGTGAATATGTATCACTGTTCTTAAGCTAATACGGTTATCAAATTAACCATATTAATATGTAAGAAGTTGCAACCCAGCAATCAGAGTGGCAGGCTTAGGATTTTTGTGGCCGTTGCTCCTTCAATTCTGCATTTGGTCGCTAGCTCTGTGAAGGTAATGAATCACAATAAGCTTATAAAGATACCAAGCCACAGATGTATTTTATGTTAATGTCTTGAAAATATTATAAAATGGTAACAATATCAATAAAGCTAATAAAGCGGTAATGTATTATATTTCTTTAAAATTTGTTAAATCCATAGACCATAAAAAACCCCGCATATAACACCCATCTCAAACATAAATTCTCAATAATTATTTCTGAAAATACTTACGAAATTAAATGAGAATTAAATAAAAACTACTTTTCTTCGGCAAGAAATGATTGCTATAAGACTTTATTTGATCCTGTGTGCTATACGACAAGTTATAGCGTGGTAGCTTCATAATAAACCACTTTTTCACACTCATAGCACTTTAAAACATGTATAATTACTTTTGATACGTGTTTTAATGTGCTACGAGTGTGAATATAATTGTTTGGTTATGAAACTACAACGCTATAAACAAAAACAAGCACGCGAAAGGTTGCGCGAGGTGCGCATGCATTTTCTCCAGGGGGGAGGGGTACATGTCCCACGGTCGTACGGGAGTGTGCCACTGAGATGTTATCCATCTTTGATGCTCAAATTTTCGTGTATACCCAACATTAATGTTGTGTTTCATTCGAAACACCCAACATAGGGACAGTTTTTTATATCCAACCCAACATTAAAACATCTTTCTGAAGATCATACTTATGTTTAGAGACCTTCATCGCGTTATTCTGAAACTTTAGATCCCAGGACCTTATAGACCCCAGAATCAAAAACGAAGGATGTTATATATGCGAGTTCTTACTCATTTTGCACAATTATTCTTCGACAAATGTAGTTAAAACCTTTACAAGACATGCCTTAGCAAATGACACACAACATGCGACAAATAAAACGATACAGAAAACAAACAGATCTGAACATATTATTTCACCCAGTCACGTAACCCACGAGATGGATTGATGGGTATACTAGAAACAAAAGAAAATGAAAACAAAAAAATATAGAGATACATCAACCTGTGATGTTGGTCTGAAAAACGTTTTCAAAACAACCCGATAGCACAACAATCCATTATTATTTACCTAACTCAAATTTTTCTCCCATTCCAGCAAGAAAATAACATATTATTTATTGCTTATTTGTTTGAAAATACCCAGCAGATGGAATGACGGTTAAACTAGAAACCAAAGAAACTAAAAACAAAGAAAGACAGAGATAAATTAACCTCAGGTGTAGGTGAAAAAAGTTTTAAAACAACACGATAGCATAACAATCCATTGTTATTTACCTAATTCTAATTTTTTCCATTCTAGCAAGAAATAACAGATAATTTTTAGTTATTTGAAAATACTCAGCAGATGGTATGACGGATACACTAGAAACCAAAGAAACTAAAAATAGAAAAATATTAAGATAAATCAACCTGTGATGTAGGTCTGAAAAACGTTTTCAAAACAACCCGATAGCATAACAATCAATTATTTACCTAATTCAAATTCTTCTTCCATGCCAGAAAATTCCTCTCCCAAGTTGTTAATATTATTAAACAAAGAAACGAGCGTAAAAACATTGGTTTGAGGACATCTTGGTAAAGCTTATACAATGTAATACCGTTAAACTTGAAAGGGAATGAGGAGTAAAAAGAAAAAGGAATGATTTGAAGTCTAACAATTGTGCGTTTTCCATTTTTCGGGTTCTCGTCACCCATGCATTTATTATTTTTATAGTTTCACGGGTGGTAGGACACAATAAAAATGAATAATAGAAAACACACAATGCGATTCCTAAAGCCCGTGGCTGTGTTATGAATTTGTTTATTGTCTTCTCACTATACGGTAGATCCCCGAAATCAATAAACTGCAAAAAGTAGTGCCCCACTTTTAATAGACCTGCTCCTAGTCTATTTCGTTTCGTTAATCAGTAAAAAATATGTCACTGCGGAGGAAAATACCCTGCGGAGTATCGACCTTGGGAAAATAAGAACGTTTCCTGAGGTTTCTCCTCCACAGGGTATTTTCCTCCGCAGTTACATATTTTTACTGATTAACGAAACGAAATAGACTTGGAGCAAGTCTACACATTTAACAAACTGATTTTTTAGACTGAGACCTATTGTTTACAAATAATTGCTATTGTTTTCCTGTTTTTCTTCTGAGAAATTGAGCCTAGACGTTTCTTACTAGTGGCTTCTTCTGAATTTATTGAACATTTGTTCATCATTTTTAAGGTATTGCGAAGTTTAAAAGAGTTAATTTTATTCAACAAATAACAAAACGTGAGAAACAAAATTGAATTTAAAAACAATGAGCATTTCACAAGCCTTCCTTACTAATAAAACCACATTATTAGAAGTTAGGTTACACTTGAAAAATTCCTATAATTTTGTAAGGCGTACAAAATCCTTTTTTGTCATCGTTGAGAAAAGCCTTTTTTCAAATTACATTACTGTAAAATGTCTGATACTCAAACTGTTTTATTTGTAATTTGTTCCGTTTTCACAAAATCGAATCATACCGCAAAATCTCATTTATTTGAGAATTTTTATAATGTCTGTTGACAGCAATTATCAAGCTGCAACTTAACCTTATTCCCAGGGGTAAGGCATTTCAAAATAAAATGCCCGGATACTTAAATTTGCCGTTTGTCTTCGTTTTCTTATCATTCTTCATTTATCTTCTATCTTTTCTCTCCCTCGCAACGGAAGAGGATACGAAACGAACGAAAGAGATACGACACAAAGAATTGTGGCAAATCTACCGATATTTGGCTCGTTTATCGCAACTTCATGTCTCAAACATTCGCTATTTCGAAGAAATATTCCCTTCATGTAAGTTCAACTGAAAAGTATCTTAAATTCTTGCCATCTTGATCGAGAAAATGGTCCCAAAAATATCTTAACATCTATTGCAGTTTACAACTCCATGTTTTAAATATTCGCTATTTCAATGAAATTTTCGCTTCATATAAGTTCCACATGAGCTTATCTCAAATATTTGCCATCTTGAGCGAGAAAGTATTCCCAAAAATACATGAACATCTATCACAGTTTAAAACATTGTTTCAAACATTTGCCATTTCCAAATAAGCTTCTAACTTCAAGCTAGAATTTCAATACCTAATTCTGGAACATAAACATTAAAAAAAAGAAAAAGGGAATAACTAATCTTTTCCTTTCTCGCTTTTATTTTTACGCCCCTTATTTCTTAGTAGGTTTCATCAGTTTTCTCGGAGTTTCCTGGTAGGTTTTTTGATGTATTTGATCAAAAAACTAAAAATATAAATGACCCAACCATCATCTTGATATTGTCAACTCGAAAAAGAAGTTGGTTAGACAGCTTTTTCTGCATTTTTTAGCTGAGTGGGCCGTTGATTTCTTCTAATATTTCTATTAGAAACGAGTGCATCTCAGCCGTAGATGTCTGAAAGAACTGTTTAAAGTAATGGGACTAACAACACAAAATCCACTTTTCAAATAAAAACAACCTTACCGCCGTTGTTTAACAAAGTCTTAAGAGGTATTTCACCATGGTACTGCCAAGTTTCTAAATATGATAAAATAACTATCTGTCTGTTCATGCTGAATCGTTTTCTAGGCATAAATATAAATTAGTACTGCTAAACCTTTCAGCTGTTTGTTAATTTAGTATGCATTAATTCAATTTGCGCAAAAAACCATGCTATTTGCCAAAAACTAATGCTATTTAACTACCAAACAATGGTTTTACTTTATAAGAAAACTATTCATAACCACTATAAAAATTAATATACTCGTGTACTGTGTTTGATGTTTACGAATGTAAAATAAGATCCTAGGGTTAGATGTTTGGAGGGTTGTAGATCAAATTTTAAAAGTCACAAGTCAAATGTCACAAGTCGATCCTAGGTCAGATGTTTGAAAGATCCTTAAGACCAATTTCTACCGAGCCAAAACTTTTGGTCTTTGGAGGATGCGCAGTCCACTAAAAACAACTAATTTCCTTTCGTACTAAATCCTTCGCTCAGTGGAAATTGGGCCTTAGCTGACAGAAGGTTGAGTGGCATCTCTAGATTCAAGTTAATCTTTCGGGTATTTTTTCTGCGTTATTATTACGGCCTAGTGCCAAACAAAATGTACAGAGTAGTCCAGCAAACGTAAAAACGTTTTTTGGTCTACAGGCACATAGAAATTGTTTTCTTTAAGATGTAAGCCAATTAAAATAGTCCTTAGAACTGTGTTTTACTGGTCTATTCAGTTCACCGGTTTTGCTTCTGCGGGGACTGAAGTATTTGATATCTCGAACAAATTTTCGTTTTCACTGAGAGTTCGAGATAGCGAGGTTCAACTGTATTTATCAAAAATTAAAGAAGAGATCTAAAAATTTAACTTTGGGGAACACCTTGATGAAGTTGAACCCTTTAGCTCTAGTATCCATTAAGGGAGCGGTCATTAAGTACTGGGGAGACCGGGGCGGAGGGTAAACAGCTGGGGTATGAAATTTTGAAAGTTCTTTAGCTGGGGCATGGAAAACATTTTTTAGAATTTGCTGGGGTGCCAAATTCTTTTTGGAATGTTAAAATAAATATCGATGAATTTTTATTTGACAAATTTTCCTTGCTTTGCCATATCGTCTACTAAGCAAGTTAAATACCATAAAATGTTTTCGTTGTTAAAATTCCTTGTTAAAAAACTGGCATGTTAGTTTTTGAACAAGGAAAAAGTGATAAGTTTAGTCATCTACACCAAACTTGTGAAGAGAGATCTTCCGGTGCTGGTGTAGAGGCGGCAGTAGAGAAAGTAGAAAGATTGTCATGTTTTGTACAAGGAACTGGGGTACGGAAATTTATTACCTCTGTTTGCTGGGGCACGAAAGTTTCTAAGGCTATTTTACTGGGGTACAAAAATATTTTGGTTATTTCTTAAAAAGCCTCCACCCCCTCTCTCCACAACTTAATGACCGCTCCCTAACTATTTGCTTTATGTCAGTAAAAAACTTTTTAATTGCTTGATTTCGCAAAACAAAAATCGTCAACACGTATGAACATATGAACATATGAACATATGAACATATGAATGAATGAATGAATGAATGAATGAATGAATAAACGAATGAATGAATGAATGAATGAATGAATGAATAAATGAATAAATGAATGAATGAATGAATGAATGAATGAATGAATGAATGAATGAATGAATGTATGTATGAATGTATGAACGAAAGAATGAATAAACGTATGAATCTATGCAGTATATCTTAACAAAGCCATGTTAAAAAATTATATTAAAACATTAAACTGCAAAGTGTAACCCTCGAGATTCAAACTAAACTTTTGCATAAAATCTAATTCGATGATACAAGAAACAATGAACCAAAATAGCAAAACTTTTGAGAAAAATAATGAGAGCATTAACTTGCTCAAAATCTGTCTATGAAAACAAGACAATATGATTGTTTGTAAACTCATTTAAAAAGAATTAGATCATACTATGTTCTAGCCTGCGCGAAGACTCGACTGGTTCTTTTCAGAAAAATGTAATTGAATGAAAATTTCAAGATTCAACTAAATTCTTCTGAAAGGAACCAGTGGAGTACGAACGCAGGCTAACTATGTTCCTGGTTTTTTTCTGTGATGCCATGGAAAGCTCAACAAAGCAACAGCAAATTCACAACGCGTGTGCCGTATAAAAGCAAAGAATCAATTAGAATTAGAAATACAACGAGGAAAGAGGCACAGCTTCTAATCGTGAACAAAGTAAAGATATCAATTCCAATTAGGAACACCACGAGGAAACGAGTCACAACAACTAATCGCGAAGAAACTAAAGATATCTTGAGAGCACCTTGTGATAGAAATCTTCAATATAAAGGTCATATTGAAGCTAAAATAGTACTTAGCTGGAGCAAGAAGAAACAGAAATACACAATATCTCAGCATGACATGAGAAAAAGGAAATCATGAAGATATCAACAGGAAATAGCATGGAAAATATCATTGAGAGAAATATTTTCTTAAATCAAAACGAAATTGTTTAAATATCACATTGTGATGAGTATTTCTTCAGTTTGATGATAATATTTATAAAATTTATTGCCAATTTGATGAAAACTTCATAAAAACATGTTTAAAAAACTATTTTTTCTAATTTGCCTTATTATTTAACTATTTTTTCTAATTTACCTTGTTATTTAACTATTTTTTCTAATTTACTGTAAAGGTATTTCATTCAACTCCAACTATAATCAAAACTACATCGACATTGGCTGACAAAAAATACTGAAATTTGTTAATGACAATAACTAAATTTATATCGTCTCAGGATGAAAAAGTGAATAGACTCTTATTTTAATGGGTAAGGGACGCAGGTAAAGCATGGACAGAGTGCTTAGAATGAGTGTAAAAAGTTAGTATAAAATTATGGAAGACAGATTCAAAGGTCACAAATCAATAGTTCGTTTGTTGAACAGATAATCCCTCCCCGACCCCCCCCCTCTCAAAAAAAGGTTATGGAATTGAAGATGATAAAAGAAGACATAAATTAGCTAGAACAAATACTCTTGGTACTGTTATGAAATTAAAGCAGCCAGAAAACTATTTTTGATTATTATTATTTGCTAAAATGAATGTCACGTTGCATGATAATTGTTCGTTGTATTGAGTTGTAAATTTTATGGTAT